>JAWZYT010003890.1:110000-112500 GCA_034508575.1 Petrolisthes manimaculis | reverse complement strand
CCTTCCCATCCCTCTATCCATCCCTTCCCATCCTCTATCCATCCCTTCCCATCCTCTATCCATCCCTTCCCATCCTCTATCCATCCCTTCCCATTCTCCTAGCCAAAGGAGAATAGGAAAAAGAATTTAAAAGATAGACTTAATTAGATTTACGTAAATTTCACATTCACTTTTCCACTAAATTATAAATAAACGAGACATATACGAGTGTGTATTTATGTATGTATGTCTGTATGTATGTATGTGTTATGTCTGTGTGTGTATGTAACTGTATTATGGATGTATTTGTGTGTGTATCTATGTATGTATGTATCTATGTATGTATGTATCTTTGTGTGTGTATGTATACGAGTGTGTAAACTCTGATATTTGTGTTTATTATTATATTATAAGGTTATACAAACTATATAACACCTATAAGACTCATATAGAGCTATAATATTAACACACACACACACACACACACACACACCGTACACACACACACCTACCGTACGCACAGTACACACATACGCACACACACAAACCTACCGTACACACACACACACACATTCCTCCCACCAACCTCTTTACTTCACTCACTGTCTACGTGTAAACTACAATGCCTAGAAACTTATACTTAGTTTCATTCTAAGCAGAAACTCTTCCTCTTTCCAATGAGACTATTCCAGCTGTCTAGGGACTACTGGCTACGAAGATATCATGTGAGGAATACACATATGTAATTTTTTTTTTGGCCCGGGCGAGGCGTCAGTGAGTGGTGAGGACCTTACACCTTACCACACACACACACACCGACACAGCCTACCATCCACACACCACCACACACACACACACACCGACACAGCCAACCATCCACACACCACCACACACACACACACCGACACTACACCACTACACCTCACACCTTACCACACACACACACCAACACACCAGTACACACACACACACACACACCCACACAACCAACCATCCGTACATCAAATCACCTCACCTCTCACACCTCTCCACCACACCACCACAATATATCACACCCCATGGAGCTACAATATTCTCCCTTCTCACCAAATTTCATCAAAATCCATATATATTTACCCACTCAAAATTAGACTCGAAAATTTTGGATACAAATTTGCATATATCTCGAAAATTTCTCCCCCCCCCCTTGGTCCTACACCGCCCCTCAAAATTATCCCCCCT
Organism: Petrolisthes manimaculis; assembly: GCA_034508575.1. Taxonomy (NCBI): domain Eukaryota; kingdom Metazoa; phylum Arthropoda; class Malacostraca; order Decapoda; family Porcellanidae; genus Petrolisthes; species Petrolisthes manimaculis. Next base: position 111,300 of record JAWZYT010003890.1, on the reverse strand, counting down.
CTCATATCCATTACTCAAAATTAACATATATGGAATTTTGACATTTTGAGTCTGTCAAAATTTTGGTTTCTCGAAAACCAAACGTGTGTGTGTGTGTGTGTGTGTGTACGTGTGTGGGTGTATGTGGCTGGAGAATACACACACACACACACACACACACACACACACAGAGAGAGAGAGAGAGAGAGAGAGAGAGAGTTTTAGTATGTGGCTGGAGAGTGGATACACACACACACACACATACACACACACACAATGAACAACAGCAGGTGATTCGAAGCTTTCTGTTCCTCACACTCTGGTCAGAAATGATGTATCACGAGTGTATAGTGTATAGTGTATAGTGTATAGTGTATAGTGTATAGTGTAGTGTATAGTGTATAGTGTATAGTGTATAGTCTAGTGTATAGTGTATAGTCTAGTGTATAGTGTATAGTCTAGTGTATAGTGTATAGTATATAGTGTAGTGTATAGTGTATAGTGTATAGTCTAGTGTATAGTGTATAGTGTATAGTGTATAGTGTATAGTCTAGTGTATAGTGTATAGTGTATAGTCTAGTGTATAGTGTATAGTGTATAGTGTATAGTGTATAGTGTATAGTGTAGTGTATAGTGTATAGTGTATAGTCTAGTGTATAGTGTATAGTGTATAGTGTATAGTGTATAGTCTAGTGTATAGTGTATAGTGTATAGTGTATAGTTTAGTTCACATACTGGTTTGGGGTGGGTGGGAATAGGGGGACAGGCTTGGGGGGGGTGCAGGAATAGGGGGACAGGTTTGGGGGGTGTGGTAATAGGGGGACAGGCTTGGGGGGGTTTGTGGGTGTTAGAGGGACAGGCTTGGGGGGTTTAGGGGGGTGCAGGAATAGGGGGACAGGCTTTGTATCCACCCCAAGCCTGCCCCCCTATTGCCGCACCCCCCAGTCCCCCCCCAAAGCCTGTCCCCTATCCCCGCACCCCCCCAGAATAGGTTGGAGGAATAATTATCTCCTAAAATGACTAATGTTTACCCTTCCCTTAACGAGTCACAACTACCACTTAATTAAACACACACACACACACACACACACACAACCTCGTGATCGTGTATATAATGTCTGTATGTGTGTGTGTGTGTGTATGTGTGTGTCTGTATGTGTGTGTGTGTGTGTGTGTGTTGTAACGACCCTGTACTCCTCTCGAAGCTATCTCCACATCTGGTTCGATCCAGTCAGGAGTCTCCGACCCTGTACTCCTCTCGAAGCTGTCTCTACATCATATTCTATCCAGTTAAGAGTCTCTGAAGCACACCGGGCTTCAT
>JAWZYT010003890.1:85000-87500 GCA_034508575.1 Petrolisthes manimaculis | reverse complement strand
ATATAAATACGTAAATAAACGATATATTTACACTAATTGATATTTTAAATTACGTAGGAAATTAAATTAAATCTATAATATTAATGGGAAATTATTATATATAAATAATTTTGACTTAAATGTTGAAAAAAATGAAAAAAAAAATTACGTTCCAATAATATTCTGGTCGAATCCAAGATGGCAGACTGGTAGGGGAGTAAACATATCCTTATATTTATTTAAATGGCATTACAGTTATTATTAGGTAATTATTATATATTTATATATGTAATTAATTATATATAACTATAATTACATCATATATAGTCATAATTATAGTCAAAATATGCTTAAAACAAGATGGCTTCTATAGTGTACTCCCCCGCTAAGGGAAGAATGGACTCGACCCAAGATCTAACTTTATAAACCAGCACTGGTTAAATTCTAAGGTAATTACTCTAGATTGGGTACATATGGGATTATTTAAGGTAAAGTTTTGGACAATCTAAGGTAATTTCCACGAAGGCTTATTTGAGATAGAGTGAGGATGTATGTATGTGTGTGTGTGTTATTAAAATAAAATAATATATGATATTCTTAAAGGATATTTTAATATAACAAATTATAAAAATACATAAAAATATCCTATATAAATAATTAATTCAATATTTAAGGTAAATTTTTAGTGGATCAATCTAGGGATTTTTTTTTTTTCAACCCAATTATAAGTGGGGAATTTTAGGGACGCCTTCAGTCACCTTCGAGCCACGGGGGAGTGTAGACGTACGAATTTTCTCTCCTCTCCTCGTGTGTTCGTAAGTTTAATTGCCCTTATTCTAGAACGATGGTGTGTGTGGTATATACGATGGTTTGTGTGGTACGATACGATGATGTGTGTGGTGTATACGATGGTGTGTGGTACGATACGATGGTGTGTGTGGTGTATTACTTTACTTTATTTACTTCAAAACAAAGATGGCTGATCTGGTGGTATTGGCAATTTCATTCTTTATTTTGCTTTTTTGTGCAATAATGTCGATTTATTTAGTATATATGTGTATCCAGAGAGATGGGAGATTATCTAATACATATTATAGGTAAGTTAAGAGAGAGAGAGAGAGAGAGAAAGGGAGAGAAAGAGAGATAAAGTGAGAGAGAAGGAAAATTTTCTATTACATATCTACCCACACCAAGCCTGTACCCCTATTCCCTCACCCCCCAAGCCTGTCCCCCTATTCCCACACACCCCCAGTTCCCCCCCAAGCCTGTCCCCTACTCCTGCACCCCCCAAAGAAAGTCATATAGAAAATAATACCACAGAAATAGACAAAATATTTAAGTGAAATTTATTACTTGTTGTCTCATACTATTTATTTATTTATTTATTTCCTGCTATATTATTATTCAATGGCTTTCCACAGTATGATATAACGATAGATATATTTATAAACTATATCACAGAATAATATAAATTTAAATCAGCTTCGAATTAAATAATAATATTGAACATTTCGGAATATTTTTACAATTTGCCACAACTCCATTTCGAAAATTTTACTATTGTTGTTTTGTGGTGTTCCAAGTAGTTTTTCTATGTATTGTCTATTTTTCTTAGTTAGTTTCTTTGGTCCTGCTGCTGTTCAATATCAGTTTTCCTGCAATTCCAAATTTTATTGAGGTACTCTTTTCTATTGTATAATTATGTTTTCCTCATTTTCATCACTTTTTTCAAATATTAAAATGGATTCCAACGTTTCATATTCCATTCTACTATTTTCCAGCCATCCATTTCTGTCTTCCATTTTCTTTTTTCGTATTTGTTTATTTTTTCATATAACTGATTCTTAATTTATTTATTTGTGTGTTTTCCCCATTAACATTTTATTACTGGCTCTTTCTATTACAGACTACCGGGACCTAACCAGGGCAGACTACCGGGACCTAACCTGTACAGACTACCGGGACCTAACCTGTACAGACTACCGGGACCTAACCTGTACAGACTACCGGGACCTAACCTGTACAGACTACCGGGACCTAACCTGTACAGACTACCGGGACCTAACCTGTACAGACTACTGGGACCTAACCTGTACAGACTACCGGGACCTAACCTGTACACACTACCGGTAAATTACGGGAAATGACCGGGGCAAAATACTGGGACCAAGCCGGATCTGGCAACACTGCTACAAAATGGTAATTATTTCAATAAATACCGTAATATGATTTTACAACACCTCATAATAATAATAATAATAATAATAATAATAATAATAAACACGTATATGATTTTGCAACACATAATAATAATAATAATAATAATAATAATAATAATAATAATCTTGGTAATAATAAACAACACATATATAATCTTACAGCACCTCATAATAATAATAATGATAATAATAATAATAATTTTTTTTTATCACCCGCTGATAAAAACTTGAAAAAAAAAAAAAAAAATATCACCCGCTTAGTAAAACGTAAAAAAAAAAAAAAAAAAAATTTATCACCCGCT
>JAWZYT010003890.1:5000-77500 GCA_034508575.1 Petrolisthes manimaculis | reverse complement strand
TTATTGATTTTTCCCTGAGAGTTAGGACTTTGGACTTCGGACTTCGGACCATCTCCAAGACCGTGAGTCCGGACTTCAACAAGACTTACTATCTTAGGTAAGGTGTTTGTGTGTTTGTTTTTTTCATTAATCAGTCGTGTTTTTTTTTCAGTAATCAGTCGTTTTTTTTTTTTTTTTTTTCAATAATCAGTCTTTTTTTTTTTTTTTCAATAATCAGTCGTTTTTTTTTCCAGTAATCAGTCGTTTTTTATTTCCAATAATCAGTTTTTTTTTTTCAATAATCAGTTGTTTTTTCAATAATCAGTAGTTTTTTTTTTTTTCAATAATCAGTCGTTTTTTTTTTTTTTTCAATAATCAGTTTTTTTTTTTAATAATCAGTTTTTTTTTTTTCAATAATCAGTCGTTTTTTTTAATAATCAGTTTTTTTCAATAATCAGTCGTTTTTTTTTAATAATCAGTCGTTTTTTTTTCAATAATAAGTCGTTTTTTTTAAATAATCAGTCGTTTTTTTTTCAATCAGTTTTTTTTTTTTTTTTTTTTTTTTTTTCAATAATCAGTCGTATTTTTTCAATAATCAGTCGTTTTTTTTTTTAATAATCAGTCGTTTTTTTCCATAATCAGTCGTTTTTTTTTAATAATCAGTCGTTTTTTTCATTAATCAGTCGTTTCTTTTTTTTTTTCGTCAGTCGCTTTTTTTTTTTTTTTTTTCATCAGTAGCTTTTTTTTTTTTCAATAATCAGTTTTTTTTTTCATTAATTTATTTAGGAATAATTATAGATTTATGAATATTTTTTTCATAGTTTCCAAATTTTTTCCAATTCATCCATAAAATTCTACATAATAATATATTCTATAATAGTTTATGAATAATATATTATAGGAGTAATCTTAGAATGAAATGAAAGAAGTATTAATTTTTTTTTCAAATCTTTTCCAATTCAATCTCGATTTTCTCAGCAACCATTAATGCTACAAAAATGACATTAGTACCATTAGAAAGAGCATGACATTCCGCATAATAACAAATTATTTAATAGTTTCTAAATAGTATATTTTCTAGAAATAATTATAGATTTATGAATATTTTTTTCATAGTTTCCAAATTTTTTCCAATTCATCCAGCCTTTTCTCAGTAACCATTAATGGTACAAAAATAGCATTAGTACCATTAGAAAGAGCATAAAATTCTACATAATAATATATTCTATAATAGTTTATGAATAATATATTATAGGAGTAATCTTAGAATGAAATGAAAGAAGTATTAATTTCTTTTTCAAATCTTTTCCAATTCAATCTCGATTTTCTCAGCAACCATTAATGCTACAAAAATGACATTAGTACCATTAGAAAGAGCATGACATTCCGCATAATAACAAATTATTTAATAGTTTCTAAATAGTATATTTTCTAGAAATAATTATAGATTTATGAATATTTTTTTCATAGTTTCCAAATTTTTTCCAATTCATCCAGCCTTTTCTCAGTAACCATTAATGGTACAAAAATAGCATTAGTACCATTAGAAAGAGCATAAAATTCTACATAATAATATATTCTATAATAGTTTATGAATAATATATTATAGGAGTAATCTTAGAATGAAATGAAAGAAGTATTAATTTTTTTTTCAAATCTTTTCCAATTCAATCTCGATTTTCTCAGCAACCATTAATGCTACAAAAATGACATTAGTACCATTAGAAAGAGCATGACATTCCGCATAATAACAAATTATTTAATAGTTTCTAAATAGTATATTTTCTAGAAATAATTATAGATTTATGAATATTTTTTTCATAGTTTCCAATTTTTTTCCAATTCATCCATAAAATTCTACATAATAATATATTCTATAATAGTTTATGAATAATATATTATAGGAGTAATCTTAGAATGAAATGAAAGAAGTATTAATTTTTTTTTCAAATCTTTTCCAATTCAATCTCGATTTTCTCAGCAACCATTAATGCTACAAAAATGACATTAGTACCATTAGAAAGAGCATGAAATTCCGCATAATAACAAATTATTTAATAGTTTCTAAATAGTATATTTTCTAGAAATAATTATAGATTTATGAATATTTTTTTCATAGTTTCCAAATTTTTTCCAATTCATCCAGCCTTTTCTCAGTAACCATTAATGGTACAAAAATAGCATTAGTACCATTAGAAAGAGCATAAAATTCTACATAATAATATATTCTATAATAGTTTATGAATAATATATTATAGGAGTAATCTTAGAATGAAATGAAAGAAGTATTAATTTTTTTTTCAAATCTTTTCCAATTCAATCTCGATTTTCTCAGCAACCATTAATGCTACAAAAATGACATTAGTACCATTAGAAAGAGCATGACATTCCGCATAATAACAAATTATTTAATAGTTTCTAAATAGTATATTTTCTAGAAATAATTATAGATTTATGAATATTTTTTTCATAGTTTCCAAATTTTTTCCAATTCATCCATAAAATTCTACATAATAATATATTCTATAATAGTTTATGAATAATATATTATAGGAGTAATCTTAGAATGAAATGAAAGAAGTATTATTTTTTTTTTCAAATCTTTTCCAATTCAATCTCGATTTTCTCAGCAACCATTAATGCTACAAAAATGACATTAGTACCATTAGAAAGAGCATGAAATTCCGCATAATAACAAATTATTTAATAGTTTCTAAATAGTATATTTTCTAGAAATAATTATAGATTTATGAATATTTTTTTCATAGTTTCCAAATTTTTTCCAATTCATCCAGCCTTTTCTCAGTAACCATTAATGGTACAAAAATAGCATTAGTACCATTAGAAAGAGCATAAAATTCTACATAATAATATATTCTATAATAGTTTATGAATAATATATTATAGGAGTAATCTTAGAATGAAATGAAAGAAGTATTAATTTTTTTTTCAAATCTTTTCCAATTCAATCTCGATTTTCTCAGCAACCATTAATGCTACAAAAATGACATTAGTACCATTAGAAAGAGCATGACATTCCGCATAATAACAAATTATTTAATAGTTTCTAAATAGTATATTTTCTAGAAATAATTATAGATTTATGAATATTTTTTTCATAGTTTCCAAATTTTTTCCAATTCATCCATAAAATTCTACATAATAATATATTCTATAATAGTTTATGAATAATATATTATAGGAGTAATCTTAGAATGAAATGAAAGAAGTATTAATTTTTTTTTCAAATCTTTTCCAATTCAATCTCGATTTTCTCAGCAACCATTAATGCTACAAAAATGACATTAGTACCATTAGAAAGAGCATGACATTCCGCATAATAACAAATTATTTAATAGTTTCTAAATAGTATATTTTCTAGAAATAATTATAGATTTATGAATATTTTTTTCATAGTTTCCAAATTTTTTCCAATTCATCCATAAAATTCTACATAATAATATATTCTATAATAGTTTATGAATAATATATTATAGGAGTAATCTTAGAATGAAATGAAAGAAGTATTAATTTTTTTTTCAAATCTTTTCCAATTCAATCTCGATTTTCTCAGCAACCATTAATGCTACAAAAATGACATTAGTACCATTAGAAAGAGCATGACATTCCGCATAATAACAAATTATTTAATAGTTTCTAAATAGTATATTTTCTAGAAATAATTATAGATTTATGAATATTTTTTTCATAGTTTCCAAATTTTTTCCAATTCATCCATAAAATTCTACATAATAATATATTCTATAATAGTTTATGAATAATATATTATAGGAGTAATCTTAGAATGAAATGAAAGAAGTATTTTTTTTTTTTTCAAATCTTTTCCAATTCAATCTCGATTTTCTCAGCAACCATTAATGCTACAAAAATGACATTAGTACCATTAGAAAGAGCATGAAATTCCGCATAATAACAAATTATTTAATAGTTTCTAAATAGTATATTTTCTAGAAATAATTATAGATTTATGAATATTTTTTTCATAGTTTCCAAATTTTTTCCAATTCATCCAGCCTTTTCTCAGTAACCATTAATGGTACAAAAATAGCATTAGTACCATTAGAAAGAGCATAAAATTCTACATAATAATATATTCTATAATAGTTTATGAATAATATATTATAGGAGTAATCTTAGAATGAAATGAAAGAAGTATTAATTTTTTTTTCAAATCTTTTCCAATTCAATCTCGATTTTCTCAGCAACCATTAATGCTACAAAAATGACATTAGTACCATTAGAAAGAGCATGACATTCCGCATAATAACAAATTATTTAATAGTTTCTAAATAGTATATTTTCTAGAAATAATTATAGATTTATGAATATTTTTTTCATAGTTTCCAATTTTTTTCCAATTCATCCATAAAATTCTACATAATAATATATTCTATAATAGTTTATGAATAATATATTATAGGAGTAATCTTAGAATGAAATGAAAGAAGTATTAATTTTTTTTTCAAATCTTTTCCAATTCAATCTCGATTTTCTCAGCAACCATTAATGCTACAAAAATGACATTAGTACCATTAGAAAGAGCATGAAATTCCGCATAATAACAAATTATTTAATAGTTTCTAAATAGTATATTTTCTAGAAATAATTATAGATTTATGAATATTTTTTTCATAGTTTCCAAATTTTTTCCAATTCATCCAGCCTTTTCTCAGTAACCATTAATGGTACAAAAATAGCATTAGTACCATTAGAAAGAGCATAAAATTCTACATAATAATATATTCTATAATAGTTTATGAATAATATATTATAGGAGTAATCTTAGAATGAAATGAAAGAAGTATTAATTTTTTTTTCAAATCTTTTCCAATTCAATCTCGATTTTCTCAGCAACCATTAATGCTACAAAAATGACATTAGTACCATTAGAAAGAGCATGACATTCCGCATAATAACAAATTATTTAATAGTTTCTAAATAGTATATTTTCTAGAAATAATTATAGATTTATGAATATTTTTTTCATAGTTTCCAAATTTTTTCCAATTCATCCATAAAATTCTACATAATAATATATTCTATAATAGTTTATGAATAATATATTATAGGAGTAATCTTAGAATGAAATGAAAGAAGTATTATTTTTTTTTTCAAATCTTTTCCAATTCAATCTCGATTTTCTCAGCAACCATTAATGCTACAAAAATGACATTAGTACCATTAGAAAGAGCATGAAATTCCGCATAATAACAAATTATTTAATAGTTTCTAAATAGTATATTTTCTAGAAATAATTATAGATTTATGAATATTTTTTTCATAGTTTCCAAATTTTTTCCAATTCATCCAGCCTTTTCTCAGTAACCATTAATGGTACAAAAATAGCATTAGTACCATTAGAAAGAGCATAAAATTCTACATAATAATATATTCTATAATAGTTTATGAATAATATATTATAGGAGTAATCTTAGAATGAAATGAAAGAAGTATTAATTTTTTTTTCAAATCTTTTCCAATTCAATCTCGATTTTCTCAGCAACCATTAATGCTACAAAAATGACATTAGTACCATTAGAAAGAGCATGACATTCCGCATAATAACAAATTATTTAATAGTTTCTAAATAGTATATTTTCTAGAAATAATTATAGATTTATGAATATTTTTTTCATAGTTTCCAAATTTTTTCCAATTCATCCATAAAATTCTACATAATAATATATTCTATAATAGTTTATGAATAATATATTATAGGAGTAATCTTAGAATGAAATGAAAGAAGTATTTTTTTTTTTTTCAAATCTTTTCCAATTCAATCTCGATTTTCTCAGCAACCATTAATGCTACAAAAATGACATTAGTACCATTAGAAAGAGCATGAAATTCCGCATAATAACAAATTATTTAATAGTTTCTAAATAGTATATTTTCTAGAAATAATTATAGATTTATGAATATTTTTTTCATAGTTTCCAAATTTTTTCCAATTCATCCAGCCTTTTCTCAGTAACCATTAATGGTACAAAAATAGCATTAGTACCATTAGAAAGAGCATAAAATTCTACATAATAATATATTCTATAATAGTTTATGAATAATATATTATAGGAGTAATCTTAGAATGAAATGAAAGAAGTATTAATTTTTTTTTCAAATCTTTTCCAATTCAATCTCGATTTTCTCAGCAACCATTAATGCTACAAAAATGACATTAGTACCATTAGAAAGAGCATGACATTCCGCATAATAACAAATTATTTAATAGTTTCTAAATAGTATATTTTCTAGAAATAATTATAGATTTATGAATATTTTTTTCATTGTTTCCAATTTTTTTCCAATTCATCCAGCCTTTTCTCAGTAACCATTAATGGTACAAAAATAGCATTAGTACCATTAGAAAGAGCATAAAATTCTACATAATAATATATTCTATAATAGTTTATGAATAATATATTATAGGAGTAATCTTAGAATGAAATGAAAGAAGTATTATTTTTTTTTTCAAATCTTTTCCAATTCAATCTCGATTTTCTCAGCAACCATTAATGCTACAAAAATGACATTAGTACCATTAGAAAGAGCATGACATTCCGCATAATAACAAATTATTTAATAGTTTCTAAATAGTATATTTTCTAGAAATAATTATAGATTTATGAATATTTTTTTCATAGTTTCCAATTTTTTTCCAATTCATCCATAAAATTCTACATAATAATATATTCTATAATAGTTTATGAATAATATATTATAGGAGTAATCTTAGAATGAAATGAAAGAAGTATTAATTTTTTTTTCAAATCTTTTCCAATTCAATCTCGATTTTCTCAGCAACCATTAATGCTACAAAAATGACATTAGTACCATTAGAAAGAGCATGAAATTCCGCATAATAACAAATTATTTAATAGTTTCTAAATAGTATATTTTCTAGAAATAATTATAGATTTATGAATATTTTTTTCATAGTTTCCAAATTTTTTCCAATTCATCCAGCCTTTTCTCAGTAACCATTAATGGTACAAAAATAGCATTAGTACCATTAGAAAGAGCATAAAATTCTACATAATAATATATTCTATAATAGTTTATGAATAATATATTATAGGAGTAATCTTAGAATGAAATGAAAGAAGTATTAATTTTTTTTTCAAATCTTTTCCAATTCAATCTCGATTTTCTCAGCAATCATTAATGCTACAAAAATGACATTAGTACCATTAGAAAGAGCATGACATTCCGCATAATAACAAATTATTTAATAGTTTCTAAATAGTATATTTTCTAGAAATAATTATAGATTTATGAATATTTTTTTCATAGTTTCCAAATTTTTTCCAATTCATCCATAAAATTCTACATAATAATATATTCTATAATAGTTTATGAATAATATATTATAGGAGTAATCTTAGAATGAAATGAAAGAAGTATTAATTTTTTTTTCAAATCTTTTCCAATTCAATCTCGATTTTCTCAGCAACCATTAATGCTACAAAAATGACATTAGTACCATTAGAAAGAGCATGACATTCCGCATAATAACAAATTATTTAATAGTTTCTAAATAGTATATTTTCTAGAAATAATTATAGATTTATGAATATTTTTTTCATAGTTTCCAAATTTTTTCCAATTCATCCAGCCTTTTCTCAGTAACCATTAATGGTACAAAAATAGCATTAGTACCATTAGAAAGAGCATAAAATTCTACATAATAATATATTCTATAATAGTTTATGAATAATATATTATAGGAGTAATCTTAGAATGAAATGAAAGAAGTATTAATTTTTTTTTCAAATCTTTTCCAATTCAATCTCGATTTTCTCAGCAACCATTAATGCTACAAAAATGACATTAGTACCATTAGAAAGAGCATGACATTCCGCATAATAACAAATTATTTAATAGTTTCTAAATAGTATATTTTCTAGAAATAATTATAGATTTATGAATATTTTTTTCATAGTTTCCAAATTTTTTCCAATTCATCCAGCCTTTTCTCAGTAACCATTAATGGTACAAAAATAGCATTAGTACCATTAGAAAGAGCATAAAATTCTACATAATAATATATTCTATAATAGTTTATGAATAATATATTATAGGAGTAATCTTAGAATGAAATGAAAGAAGTATTTTTTTTTTTTTCAAATCTTTTCCAATTCAATCTCGATTTTCTCAGCAACCATTAATGCTACAAAAATGACATTAGTACCATTAGAAAGAGCATGACATTTCGCATAATAACAAATTATTTAATAATTTCTAAATAGTATATTTTCTAGAAATAATTATAGATTTATGAATATTTTTTTCATAGTTTCCAAATTTTTTCCAATTCATCCAGCCTTTTCTCAGTAACCATTAATGGTACAAAAATAGCATTAGTACCATTAGAAAGAGCATAAAATTCTACATAATAATATATTCTATAATAGTTTATGAATAATATATTATAGGAGTAATCTTAGAATGAAATGAAAGAAGTATTAATTTTTTTTTCAAATCTTTTCCAATTCAATCTCGATTTTCTCAGCAACCATTAATGCTACAAAAATGACATTAGTACCATTAGAAAGAGCATGACATTCCGCATAATAACAAATTATTTAATAGTTTCTAAATAGTATATTTTCTAGAAATAATTATAGATTTATGAATATTTTTTTCATAGTTTCCAATTTTTTTCCAATTCATCCATAAAATTCTACATAATAATATATTCTATAATAGTTTATGAATAATATATTATAGGAGTAATCTTAGAATGAAATGAAAGAAGTATTAATTTTTTTTTCAAATCTTTTCCAATTCAATCTCGATTTTCTCAGCAACCATTAATGCTACAAAAATGACATTAGTACCATTAGAAAGAGCATGAAATTCTGCATAATAACAAATTATTTAATAGTTTCTAAATAGTATATTTTCTAGAAATAATTATAGATTTATGAATATTTTTTTCATAGTTTCCAAATATTTTCCAATTCATCCAGCCTTTTCTCAGTAACCATTAATGGTACAAAAATAGCATTGGTACCATTAGAAAGAGCATAAAATTCTACATAATAATATATTCTATAATAGTTTATGAATAATATATTATAGGAGTAATCTTAGAATGAAATGAAAGAAGTATTAATTTTTTTTTCAAATCTTTTCCAATTCAATCTCGATTTTCTCAGCAACCATTAATGCTACAAAAATGACATTAGTACCATTAGAAAGAGCATGACATTCCGCATAATAACAAAGTATTTAATAGTTTCTAAATAGTATATTTTCTAGAAATAATTATAGATTTATGAATATTTTTTTCATAGTTTCCAAATTTTTTCCAATTCATCCGGCCTTTTCTCAGTAACCATTAATGGTACAAAAATAGCATTAGTACCATTAGAAAGAGCATAAAATTCTACATAATAATATATTCTATAATAGTTTATGAATAATATATTATAGGAGTAATCTTAGAATGAAATGAAAGAAGTATTAATTTTTTTTTCAAATCTTTTCCAATTCAATCTCGATTTTCTCAGCAACCATTAATGCTACAAAAATGACATTAGTACCATTAGAAAGAGCATGACATTCCGCATAATAACAAATTATTTAATAGTTTCTAAATAGTATATTTTCTAGAAATAATTATAGATTTATGAATATTTTTTTCATAGTTTCCAATTTTTTTCCAATTCATCCATAAAATTCTACATAATAATATATTCTATAATAGTTTATGAATAATATATTATAGGAGTAATCTTAGAATGAAATGAAAGAAGTATTAATTTTTTTTCAAATCTTTTCCAATTCAATCTCGATTTTCTCAGCAACCATTTATGCTACAAAAATGACATTAGTACCATTAGAAAGAACATGAAATTCCGCATAATAACAAATTATTTAATAGTTTCTAAATAGTATATTTTCTAGAAATAATTATAGATTTATGAATATTTTTTTCATAGTTTCCAAATTTTTTCCAATTCATCCAGCCTTTTCTCAGTAACCATTAATGGTACAAAAATAGCATTAGTACCAATAGAAAGAGCATAAAATTCTACATAATAATATATTCTATAATAGTTTATGAATAATATATTATAGGAGTAATCTTAGAATGAAATGAAAGAAGTATTAATTTTTTTTTCAAATCTTTTCCAATTCAATCTCGATTTTCTCAGCAACCATTAATGCTACAAAAATGACATTAGTACCATTAGAAAGAGCATGACATTCCGCATAATAACAAATTATTTAATAGTTTCTAAATAGTATATTTTCTAGAAATAATTATAGATTTATGAATATTCTTTTCATAGTTTCCAAATTTTTTCCAATTCATCCATAAAATTCTACATAATAATATATTCTATAATAGTTTATGAATAATATATTATAGGAGTAATCTTAGAATGAAATGAAAGAAGTATTAATTTTGTTTTCAAATCTTTTCCAATTCAATCTCGATTTTCTCAGCAACCATTAATGCTACAAAAATGACATTAGTACCATTAGAAAGAGCATGAAATTCCGCATAATAACAAATTATTTAATAGTTTCTAAATAGTATATTTTCTAGAAATAATTATAGATTTATGAATATTTTTTTCATAGTTTCCAAATTTTTTCCAATTCATCCAGCCTTTTCTCAGTAACCATTAATGGTACAAAAATAGCATTAGTACCATTAGAAAGAGCATAAAATTCTACATAATAATATATTCTATAATAGTTTATGAATAATATATTATAGGAGTAATCTTAGAATGAAATGAAAGAAGTATTAATTTTTTTTTCAAATCTTTTCCAATTCAATCTCGATTTTCTCAGCAACCATTAATGCTACAAAAATGACATTAGTACCATTAGAAAGAGCATGACATTCCGCATAATAACAAATTATTTAATAGTTTCTAAATAGTATATTTTCTAGAAATAATTATAGATTTATGAATATTATTTTCATAGTTTCCAAATTTTTTCCAATTCATCCATAAAATTCTACATAATAATATATTCTATAATAGTTTATGAATAATATATTATAGGAGTAATCTTAGAATGAAATGAAAGAAGTATTAATTTTTTTTTCAAATCTTTTCCAATTCAATCTCGATTTTCTCAGCAACCATTAATGCTACAAAAATGACATTAGTACCATTAGAAAGAACATGAAATTCCGCATAATAACAAATTATTTAATAGTTTCTAAATAGTATATTTTCTAGAAATAATTATAGATTTATGAATATTTTTTTCATAGTTTCCAAATTTTTTCCAATTCATCCAGCCTTTTCTCAGTAACCATTAATGGTACAAAAATAGCATTAGTACCATTAGAAAGAGCATAAAATTCTACATAATAATATATTCTATAATAGTTTATGAATAATATATTATAGGAGTAATCTTAGAATGAAATGAAAGAAGTATTAATTTTTTTTTCAAATCTTTTCCAATTCAATCTCGATTTTCTCAGCAACCATTAATGCTACAAAAATGACATTAGTACCATTAGAAAGAGCATGACATTCCGCATAATAACAAATTATTTAATAGTTTCTAAATAGTATATTTTCTAGAAATAATTATAGATTTATGAATATTCTTTTCATAGTTTCCAAATTTTTTCCAATTCATCCATAAAATTCTACATAATAATATATTCTATAATAGTTTATGAATAATATATTATAGGAGTAATCTTAGAATGAAATGAAAGAAGTATTATTTTTTTTTTCAAATCTTTTCCAATTCAATCTCGATTTTCTCAGCAACCATTAATGCTACAAAAATGACATTAGTACCATTAGAAAGAGCATGAAATTCCGCATAATAACAAATTATTTAATAGTTTCTAAATAGTATATTTTCTAGAAATAATTATAGATTTATGAATATTTTTTTCATAGTTTCCAAATTTTTTCCAATTCATCCAGCCTTTTCTCAGTAACCATTAATGGTACAAAAATAGCATTAGTACCATTAGAAAGAGCATAAAATTCTACATAATAATATATTCTATAATAGTTTATGAATAATATATTATAGGAGTAATCTTAGAATGAAATGAAAGAAGTATTAATTTTTTTTTCAAATCTTTTCCAATTCAATCTCGATTTTCTCAGCAACCATTAATGCTACAAAAATGACATTAGTACCATTAGAAAGAGCATGAAACTCTGCATAATAACAAATTATTTAATAGTTTCTAAATAGTATATTTTCTAGAAATAATTATAGATTTATGAGTATTTTTTTCATAGTTTCCAAATTTTTTCCAATTCATCCATAAAATTCTACATAATAATATATTCTATAATAGTTTATGAATAATATATTAAAGGAGTAATCTTAGAATGAAATGAAAGAAGTATTATTTTTTTTTTCAAATCTTTTCCAATTCAATCTCGATTTTCTCAGCAACCATTAATTCTACAAAAATGACATTAGTACCATTAGAAAGAGCATGACATTCCGCATAATAACAAATTATTTAATAGTTTCTAAATAGTATATTTTCTAGAAATAATTATAGATTTATGAATATTTTTTTCATAGTTTCCAAATTTTTTCCAATTCATCCAGCCTTTTCTCAGTAACCATTAATGGTACAAAAATAGCATTAGTACCATTAGAAAGAGCATAAAATTCTACATAATAATATATTCTATAATAATTTATGAATAATATATTATAGGAGTAATCTTAGAATGAAATGAAAGAAGTATTAATTTTTTTTTCAAATCTTTTCCAATTCAATCTCGATTTTCTCAGCAACCATTAATGCTACAAAAATGACATTAGTACCATTAGAAAGAGCATGAAATTCCGCATAATAACAAATTATTTAATAGTTTCTAAATAGTATATTTTCTAGAAATAATTATAGATTTATGAATATTTTTTTCATAGTTTCCAATTTTTTTCCAATTCATCCAGCCTTTTCTCAGTAACCATTAATGGTACAAAAATAGCATTAGTACCATTAGAAAGAGCATAAAATTCTACATAATAATATATTCTATAATAGTTTATGAATAATATATTATAGGAGTAATCTTAGAATGAAATGAAAGAAGTATTTTTTTTTTTTTCAAATCTTTTCCAATTCAATCTCGATTTTCTCAGCAACCATTAATGCTACAAAAATGACATTAGTACCATTAGAAAGAGCATGACATTTCGCATAATAACAAATTATTTAATAATTTCTAAATAGTATATTTTCTAGAAATAATTATAGATTTATGAATATTTTTTTCATAGTTTCCAAATTTTTTCCAATTCATCCAGCCTTTTCTCAGTAACCATTAATGGTACAAAAATAGCATTAGTACCATTAGACAGAGCATAAAATTCTACATAATAATATATTCTATAATAGTTTATGAATAATATATTATAGGAGTAATCTTAGAATGAAATGAAAGAAGTATTAATTTTTTTTTCAAATCTTTTCCAATTCAATCTTGATTTTCTCAGCAACCATTAATGCTACAAAAATGACATTAGTACCATTAGAAAGAGCATGACATTCCGCATAATAACAAATTATTTAATAGTTTCTAAATAGTATATTTTCTAGAAATAATTATAGATTTATGAATATTTTTTTCATAGTTTCCAAATTTTTTCCAATTCATCCATAAAATTCTACATAATAATATATTCTATAATAGTTTATGAATAATATATTATAGGAGTAATCTTAGAATGAAATGAAAGAAGTATTATTTTTTTTTTCAAATCTTTTCCAATTCAATCTCGATTTTCTCAGCAACCATTAATGCTACAAAAATGACATTAGTACCATTAGAAAGAGCATGAAATTCCGCATAATAACAAATTATTTAATAGTTTCTAAATAGTATATTTTCTAGAAATAATTATAGATTTATGAATATTTTTTTCATAGTTTCCAAATTTTTTCCAATTCATCCAGCCTTTTCTCAGTAACCATTAATGGTACAAAAATAGCATTAGTACCATTAGAAAGAGCATAAAATTCTACATAATAATATATTCTATAATAGTTTATGAATAATATATTATAGGAGTAATCTTAGAATGAAATGAAAGAAGTATTTTTTTTTTTTTCAAATCTTTTCCAATTCAATCTCGATTTTCTCAGCAACCATTAATGCTACAAAAATGACATTAGTACCATTAGAAAGAGCATGACATTTCGCATAATAACAAATTATTTAATAATTTCTAAATAGTATATTTTCTAGAAATAATTATAGATTTATGAATATTTTTTTCATAGTTTCCAAATTTTTTCCAATTCATCCAGCCTTTTCTCAGTAACCATTAATGGTACAAAAATAGCATTAGTACCATTAGAAAGAGCATAAAATTCTACATAATAATATATTCTATAATAGTTTATGAATAATATATTATAGGAGTAATCTTAGAATGAAATGAAAGAAGTATTAATTTTTTTTTCAAATCTTTTCCAATTCAATCTCGATTTTCTCAGCAACCATTAATGCTACAAAAATGACATTAGTACCATTAGAAAGAGCATGACATTCCGCATAATAACAAATTATTTAATAGTTTCTAAATAGTATATTTTCTAGAAATAATTATAGATTTATGAATATTTTTTTCATAGTTTCCAATTTTTTTCCAATTCATCCATAAAATTCTACATAATAATATATTCTATAATAGTTTATGAATAATATATTATAGGAGTAATCTTAGAATGAAATGAAAGAAGTATTAATTTTTTTTTCAAATCTTTTCCAATTCAATCTCGATTTTCTCAGCAACCATTAATGCTACAAAAATGACATTAGTACCATTAGAAAGAGCATGAAATTCTGCATAATAACAAATTATTTAATAGTTTCTAAATAGTATATTTTCTAGAAATAATTATAGATTTATGAATATTTTTTTCATAGTTTCCAAATATTTTCCAATTCATCCAGCCTTTTCTCAGTAACCATTAATGGTACAAAAATAGCATTGGTACCATTAGAAAGAGCATAAAATTCTACATAATAATATATTCTATAATAGTTTATGAATAATATATTATAGGAGTAATCTTAGAATGAAATGAAAGAAGTATTAATTTTTTTTTCAAATCTTTTCCAATTCAATCTCGATTTTCTCAGCAACCATTAATGCTACAAAAATGACATTAGTACCATTAGAAAGAGCATGACATTCCGCATAATAACAAAGTATTTAATAGTTTCTAAATAGTATATTTTCTAGAAATAATTATAGATTTATGAATATTTTTTTCATAGTTTCCAAATTTTTTCCAATTCATCCATAAAATTCTACATAATAATATATTCTATAATAGTTTATGAATAATATATTATAGGAGTAATCTTAGAATGAAATGAAAGAAGTATTAATTTTTTTTTCAAATCTTTTCCAATTCAATCTCGATTTTCTCAGCAACCATTAATGCTACAAAAATGACATTAGTACCATTAGAAAGAGCATGACATTCCGCATAATAACAAATTATTTAATAGTTTCTAAATAGTATATTTTCTAGAAATAATTATAGATTTATGAATATTTTTTTCATAGTTTCCAATTTTTTTCCAATTCATCCATAAAATTCTACATAATAATATATTCTATAATAGTTTATGAATAATATATTATAGGAGTAATCTTAGAATGAAATGAAAGAAGTATTAATTTTTTTTCAAATCTTTTCCAATTCAATCTCGATTTTCTCAGCAACCATTTATGCTACAAAAATGACATTAGTACCATTAGAAAGAACATGAAATTCCGCATAATAACAAATTATTTAATAGTTTCTAAATAGTATATTTTCTAGAAATAATTATAGATTTATGAATATTTTTTTCATAGTTTCCAAATTTTTTCCAATTCATCCAGCCTTTTCTCAGTAACCATTAATGGTACAAAAATAGCATTAGTACCAATAGAAAGAGCATAAAATTCTACATAATAATATATTCTATAATAGTTTATGAATAATATATTATAGGAGTAATCTTAGAATAAAATGAAAGAAGTATTAATTTTTTTTTCAAATCTTTTCCAATTCAATCTCGATTTTCTCAGCAACCATTAATGCTACAAAAATGACATTAGTACCATTAGAAAGAGCATGACATTCCGCATAATAACAAATTATTTAATAGTTTCTAAATAGTATATTTTCTAGAAATAATTATAGATTTATGAATATTCTTTTCATAGTTTCCAAATTTTTTCCAATTCATCCATAAAATTCTACATAATAATATATTCTATAATAGTTTATGAATAATATATTATAGGAGTAATCTTAGAATGAAATGAAAGAAGTATTAATTTTGTTTTCAAATCTTTTCCAATTCAATCTCGATTTTCTCAGCAACCATTAATGCTACAAAAATGACATTAGTACCATTAGAAAGAGCATGAAATTCCGCATAATAACAAATTATTTAATAGTTTCTAAATAGTATATTTTCTAGAAATAATTATAGATTTATGAATATTTTTTTCATAGTTTCCAAATTTTTTCCAATTCATCCAGCCTTTTCTCAGTAACCATTAATGGTACAAAAATAGCATTAGTACCATTAGAAAGAGCATAAAATTCTACATAATAATATATTCTATAATAGTTTATGAATAATATATTATAGGAGTAATCTTAGAATGAAATGAAAGAAGTATTAATTTTTTTTTCAAATCTTTTCCAATTCAATCTCGATTTTCTCAGCAACCATTAATGCTACAAAAATGACATTAGTACCATTAGAAAGAGCATGACATTCCGCATAATAACAAATTATTTAATAGTTTCTATATAGTATATTTTCTAGAAATAATTATAGATTTATGAATATTATTTTCATAGTTTCCAAATTTTTTCCAATTCATCCATAAAATTCTACATAATAATATATTCTATAATAGTTTATGAATAATATATTATAGGAGTAATCTTAGAATGAAATGAAAGAAGTATTAATTTTTTTTTCAAATCTTTTCCAATTCAATCTCGATTTTCTCAGCAACCATTAATGCTACAAAAATGACATTAGTACCATTAGAAAGAACATGAAATTCCGCATAATAACAAATTATTTAATAGTTTCTAAATAGTATATTTTCTAGAAATAATTATAGATTTATGAATATTTTTTTCATAGTTTCCAAATTTTTTCCAATTCATCCAGCCTTTTCTCAGTAACCATTAATGGTACAAAAATAGCATTAGTACCATTAGAAAGAGCATAAAATTCTACATAATAATATATTCTATAATAGTTTATGAATAATATATTATAGGAGTAATCTTAGAATGAAATGAAAGAAGTATTAATTTTTTTTTCAAATCTTTTCCAATTCAATCTCGATTTTCTCAGCAACCATTAATGCTACAAAAATGACATTAGTACCATTAGAAAGAGCATGACATTCCGCATAATAACAAATTATTTAATAGTTTCTAAATAGTATATTTTCTAGAAATAATTATAGATTTATGAATATTCTTTTCATAGTTTCCAAATTTTTTCCAATTCATCCATAAAATTCTACATAATAATATATTCTATAATAGTTTATGAATAATATATTATAGGAGTAATCTTAGAATGAAATGAAAGAAGTATTATTTTTTTTTTCAAATCTTTTCCAATTCAATCTCGATTTTCTCAGCAACCATTAATGCTACAAAAATGACATTAGTACCATTAGAAAGAGCATGAAATTCCGCATAATAACAAATTATTTAATAGTTTCTAAATAGTATATTTTCTAGAAATAATTATAGATTTATGAATATTTTTTTCATAGTTTCCAAATTTTTTCCAATTCATCCAGCCTTTTCTCAGTAACCATTAATGGTACAAAAATAGCATTAGTACCATTAGAAAGAGCATAAAATTCTACATAATAATATATTCTATAATAGTTTATGAATAATATATTATAGGAGTAATCTTAGAATGAAATGAAAGAAGTATTAATTTTTTTTTCAAATCTTTTCCAATTCAATCTCGATTTTCTCAGCAACCATTAATGCTACAAAAATGACATTAGTACCATTAGAAAGAGCATGACATTCCGCATAATAACAAATTATTTAATAGTTTCTAAATAGTATATTTTCTAGAAATAATTATAGATTTATGAATATTTTTTTCATAGTTTCCAAATTTTTTCCAATTCATCCATAAAATTCTACATAATAATATATTCTATAATAGTTTATGAATAATATATTATAGGAGTAATCTTAGAATAAAATGAAAGAAGTATTAATTTTTTTTTCAAATCTTTTCCAATTCAATCTCGATTTTCTCAGCAACCATTAATGCTACAAAAATGACATTAGTACCATTAGAAAGAACATGAAATTCCGCATAATAACAAATTATTTAATAGTTTCTAAATAGTATATTTTCTAGAAATAATTATAGATTTATGAATATTTTTTTCATAGTTTCCAAATTTTTTCCAATTCATCCAGCCTTTTCTCAGTAACCATTAATGGTACAAAAATAGCATTAGTACCATTAGAAAGAGCATAAAATTCTACATAATAATATATTCTATAATAGTTTATGAATAATATATTATAGGAGTAATCTTAGAATGAAATGAAAGAAGTATTATTTTTTTTTTCAAATCTTTTCCAATTCAATCTCGATTTTCTCAGCAACCATTAATGCTACAAAAATGACATTAGTACCATTAGAAAGAGCATGAAACTCTGCATAATAACAAATTATTTAATAGTTTCTAAATAGTATATTTTCTAGAAATAATTATAGATTTATGAATATTTTTTTCATAGTTTCCAAATTTTTTCCAATTCATCCATAAAATTCTACATAATAATATATTCTATAATAGTTTATCAATAATATATTATAGGAGTAATCTTAGAATGAAATGAAAGAAGTATTATTTTTTTTTTCAAATCTTTTCCAATTCAATCTCGATTTTCTCAGCAACCATTAATTCTACAAAAATGACATTAGTACCATTAGAAAGAGCATGACATTCCGCATAATAACAAATTATTTAATAGTTTCTAAATAGTATATTTTCTAGAAATAATTATAGATTTATGAATATTTTTTTCATAGTTTCCAAATTTTTTCCAATTCATCCAGCCTTTTCTCAGTAACCATTAATGGTACAAAAATAGCATTAGTACCATTAGAAAGAGCATAAAATTCTACATAATAATATATTCTATAATAATTTATGAATAATATATTATAGGAGTAATCTTAGAATGAAATGAAAGAAGTATTAATTTTTTTTTCAAATCTTTTCCAATTCAATCTCGATTTTCTCAGCAACCATTAATGCTACAAAAATGACATTAGTACCATTAGAAAGAGCATGAAATTCCGCATAATAACAAATTATTTAATAGTTTCTAAATAGTATATTTTCTAGAAATAATTATAGATTTATGAATATTTTTTTCATAGTTTCCAATTTTTTTCCAATTCATCCAGCCTTTTCTCAGTAACCATTAATGGTACAAAAATAGCATTAGTACCATTAGAAAGAGCATAAAATTCTACATAATAATATATTCTATAATAGTTTATGAATAATATATTATAGGAGTAATCTTAGAATGAAATGAAAGAAGTATTAATTTTTTTTTCAAATCTTTTCCAATTCAATCTCGATTTTCTCAGCAACCATTAATGCTACAAAAATGACATTAGTACCATTAGAAAGAGCATGACATTCCGCATAATAACAAATTATTTAATAGTTTCTAAATAGTATATTTTCTAGAAATAATTATAGATTTATGAATATTTTTTTCATAGTTTCCAAATTTTTTCCAATTCATCCATAAAATTCTACATAATAATATATTCTATAATAGTTTATGAATAATATATTATAGGAGTAATCTTAGAATGAAATGAAAGAAGTATTAATTTTTTTTTCAAATCTTTTCCAATTCAATCTCGATTTTCTCAGCAACCATTAATGCTACAAAAATGACATTAGTACCATTAGAAAGAGCATGACATTCCGCATAATAACAAATTATTTAATAGTTTCTAAATAGTATATTTTCTAGAAATAATTATAGATTTCTGAATATTTTTTTCATAGTTTCCAAATTTTTTCCAATTCATCCAGCCTTTTCTCAGTAACCATTAATGGTACAAAAATAGCATTAGTACCATTAGAAAGAGCATAAAATTCTACATAATAATATATTCTATAATAGTTTATGAATAATATATTATAGGAGTAATCTTAGAATGAAATGAAAGAAGTATTAATTTTTTTTTCAAATCTTTTCCAATTCAATCTCGATTTTCTCAGCAACCATTAATGCTCCAAAAATGACATTAGTACCATTAGAAAGAGCATGAAATTCCGCATAATAACAAATTATTTAATAGTTTCTAAATAGTATATTTTCTAGAAATAATTATAGATTTATGAATATTTTTTTCATAGTTTCCAAATTTTTTCCAATTCATCCAGCCTTTTCTCAGTAACCATTAATGGTACAAAAATAGCATTAGTACCATTAGAAAGAACATAAAATTCTACATAATAATATATTCTATAATAGTTTATGAATAATATATTATAGGAGTAATCTTAGAATGAAATGAAAGAAGTATTAATTTTTTTTTCAAATCTTTTCCAATTCAATCTCGATTTTCTCAGCAACCATTAATGCTACAAAAATGACATTAGTACCATTAGAAAGAGCATGAAATTCCGCATAATAACAAATTATTTAATAGTTTCTAAATAGTATATTTTCTAGAAATAATTATAGATTTATGAATATTTTTTTCATAGTTTAATTTTTTTTTCCAATTCATCCAGCCTTTTCTCAGTAACCATTAATGGTACAAAAATAGCATTAGTACCATTAGAAAGAGCATAAAATTCTACATAATAATATATTCTATAATAGTTTATGAATAATATATTATAGGAGTAATCTTAGAATGAAATGAAAGAAGTATTATTTTTTTTTTCAAATCTTTTCCAATTCAATCTCGATTTTCTCAGCAACCATTAATGCTACAAAAATGACATTAGTACCATTAGAAAGAGCATGAAATTCCGCATAATAACAAATTATTTAATAGTTTCTAAATAGTATATTTTCTAGAAATAATTATAGATTTATGAATATTTTTTTCATAGTTTCCAAATTTTTTCCAATTCATCCAGCCTTTTCTCAGTAACCATTAATGGTACAAAAATAGCATTAGTACCATTAGAAAGAGCATAAAATTCTACATAATAATATATTCTATAATAGTTTATGAATAATATATTATAGGAGTAATCTTAGAATGAAATGAAAGAAGTATTAATTTTTTTTTCAAATCTTTTCCAATTCAATCTCGATTTTCTCAGCAACCATTAATGCTACAAAAATGACATTAGTACCATTAGAAAGAGCATGAAATTCCGCATAATAACAAATTATTTAATAGTTTCTAAATAGTATATTTTCTAGAAATAATTATAGATTTATGAATATTTTTTTCATAGTTTCCAAATTTTTTCCAATTCATCCAGCCTTTTCTCAGTAACCATTAATGGTACAAAAATAGCATTAGTACCATTAGAAAGAGCATAAAATTCTACATAATAATATATTCTATAATAGTTTATGAATAATATATTATAGGAGTAATCTTAGAATGAAATGAAAGAAGTATTAATTTTTTTTTCAAATCTTTTCCAATTCAATCTCGATTTTCTCAGCAACCATTAATGCTACAAAAATGACATTAGTACCATTAGAAAGAGCATGACATTCCGCATAATAACAAATTATTTAATAGTTTCTAAATAGTATATTTTCTAGAAATAATTATAGATTTATGAATATTTTTTTCATAGTTTCCAAATTTTTTCCAATTCATCCATAAAATTCTACATAATAATATATTCTATAATAGTTTATGAATAATATATTATAGGAGTAATCTTAGAATAAAATGAAAGAAGTATTAATTTTTTTTTCAAATCTTTTCCAATTCAATCTCGATTTTCTCAGCAACCATTAATGCTACAAAAATGACATTAGTACCATTAGAAAGAACATGAAATTCCGCATAATAACAAATTATTTAATAGTTTCTAAATAGTATATTTTCTAGAAATAATTATAGATTTATGAATATTTTTTTCATAGTTTCCAAATTTTTTCCAATTCATCCAGCCTTTTCTCAGTAACCATTAATGGTACAAAAATAGCATTAGTACCATTAGAAAGAGCATAAAATTCTACATAATAATATATTCTATAATAGTTTATGAATAATATATTATAGGAGTAATCTTAGAATGAAATGAAAGAAGTATTATTTTTTTTTTCAAATCTTTTCCAATTCAATCTCGATTTTCTCAGCAACCATTAATGCTACAAAAATGACATTAGTACCATTAGAAAGAGCATGAAACTCTGCATAATAACAAATTATTTAATAGTTTCTAAATAGTATATTTTCTAGAAATAATTATAGATTTATGAATATTTTTTTCATAGTTTCCAAATTTTTTCCAATTCATCCATAAAATTCTACATAATAATATATTCTATAATAGTTTATCAATAATATATTATAGGAGTAATCTTAGAATGAAATGAAAGAAGTATTATTTTTTTTTTCAAATCTTTTCCAATTCAATCTCGATTTTCTCAGCAACCATTAATTCTACAAAAATGACATTAGTACCATTAGAAAGAGCATGACATTCCGCATAATAACAAATTATTTAATAGTTTCTAAATAGTATATTTTCTAGAAATAATTATAGATTTATGAATATTTTTTTCATAGTTTCCAAATTTTTTCCAATTCATCCAGCCTTTTCTCAGTAACCATTAATGGTACAAAAATAGCATTAGTACCATTAGAAAGAGCATAAAATTCTACATAATAATATATTCTATAATAATTTATGAATAATATATTATAGGAGTAATCTTAGAATGAAATGAAAGAAGTATTAATTTTTTTTTCAAATCTTTTCCAATTCAATCTCGATTTTCTCAGCAACCATTAATGCTACAAAAATGACATTAGTACCATTAGAAAGAGCATGAAATTCCGCATAATAACAAATTATTTAATAGTTTCTAAATAGTATATTTTCTAGAAATAATTATAGATTTATGAATATTTTTTTCATAGTTTCCAATTTTTTTCCAATTCATCCAGCCTTTTCTCAGTAACCATTAATGGTACAAAAATAGCATTAGTACCATTAGAAAGAGCATAAAATTCTACATAATAATATATTCTATAATAGTTTATGAATAATATATTATAGGAGTAATCTTAGAATGAAATGAAAGAAGTATTAATTTTTTTTTCAAATCTTTTCCAATTCAATCTCGATTTTCTCAGCAACCATTAATGCTACAAAAATGACATTAGTACCATTAGAAAGAGCATGACATTCCGCATAATAACAAATTATTTAATAGTTTCTAAATAGTATATTTTCTAGAAATAATTATAGATTTATGAATATTTTTTTCATAGTTTCCAAATTTTTTCCAATTCATCCATAAAATTCTACATAATAATATATTCTATAATAGTTTATGAATAATATATTATAGGAGTAATCTTAGAATGAAATGAAAGAAGTATTAATTTTTTTTTCAAATCTTTTCCAATTCAATCTCGATTTTCTCAGCAACCATTAATGCTACAAAAATGACATTAGTACCATTAGAAAGAGCATGACATTCCGCATAATAACAAATTATTTAATAGTTTCTAAATAGTATATTTTCTAGAAATAATTATAGATTTCTGAATATTTTTTTCATAGTTTCCAAATTTTTTCCAATTCATCCAGCCTTTTCTCAGTAACCATTAATGGTACAAAAATAGCATTAGTACCATTAGAAAGAGCATAAAATTCTACATAATAATATATTCTATAATAGTTTATGAATAATATATTATAGGAGTAATCTTAGAATGAAATGAAAGAAGTATTAATTTTTTTTTCAAATCTTTTCCAATTCAATCTCGATTTTCTCAGCAACCATTAATGCTCCAAAAATGACATTAGTACCATTAGAAAGAGCATGAAATTCCGCATAATAACAAATTATTTAATAGTTTCTAAATAGTATATTTTCTAGAAATAATTATAGATTTATGAATATTTTTTTCATAGTTTCCAAATTTTTTCCAATTCATCCAGCCTTTTCTCAGTAACCATTAATGGTACAAAAATAGCATTAGTACCATTAGAAAGAACATAAAATTCTACATAATAATATATTCTATAATAGTTTATGAATAATATATTATAGGAGTAATCTTAGAATGAAATGAAAGAAGTATTAATTTTTTTTTCAAATCTTTTCCAATTCAATCTCGATTTTCTCAGCAACCATTAATGCTACAAAAATGACATTAGTACCATTAGAAAGAGCATGAAATTCCGCATAATAACAAATTATTTAATAGTTTCTAAATAGTATATTTTCTAGAAATAATTATAGATTTATGAATATTTTTTTCATAGTTTAATTTTTTTTTCCAATTCATCCAGCCTTTTCTCAGTAACCATTAATGGTACAAAAATAGCATTAGTACCATTAGAAAGAGCATAAAATTCTACATAATAATATATTCTATAATAGTTTATGAATAATATATTATAGGAGTAATCTTAGAATGAAATGAAAGAAGTATTATTTTTTTTTTCAAATCTTTTCCAATTCAATCTCGATTTTCTCAGCAACCATTAATGCTACAAAAATGACATTAGTACCATTAGAAAGAGCATGAAATTCCGCATAATAACAAATTATTTAATAGTTTCTAAATAGTATATTTTCTAGAAATAATTATAGATTTATGAATATTTTTTTCATAGTTTCCAAATTTTTTCCAATTCATCCAGCCTTTTCTCAGTAACCATTAATGGTACAAAAATAGCATTAGTACCATTAGAAAGAGCATAAAATTCTACATAATAATATATTCTATAATAGTTTATGAATAATATATTATAGGAGTAATCTTAGAATGAAATGAAAGAAGTATTAATTTTTTTTTCAAATCTTTTCCAATTCAATCTCGATTTTCTCAGCAACCATTAATGCTACAAAAATGACATTAGTACCATTAGAAAGAGCATGAAATTCCGCATAATAACAAATTATTTAATAGTTTCTAAATAGTATATTTTCTAGAAATAATTATAGATTTATGAATATTTTTTTCATAGTTTCCAAATTTTTTCCAATTCATCCAGCCTTTTCTCAGTAACCATTAATGGTACAAAAATAGCATTAGTACCATTAGAAAGAGCATAAAATTCTACATAATAATATATTCTATAATAGTTTATGAATAATATATTATAGGAGTAATCTTAGAATGAAATGAAAGAAGTATTAATTTTTTTTTCAAATCTTTTCCAATTCAATCTCGATTTTCTCAGCAACCATTAATGCTACAAAAATGACATTAGTACCATTAGAAAGAGCATGACATTCCGCATAATAACAAATTATTTAATAGTTTCTAAATAGTATATTTTCTAGAAATAATTATAGATTTATGAATATTTTTTTCATAGTTTCCAAATTTTTTCCAATTCATCCATAAAATTCTACATAATAATATATTCTATAATAGTTTATGAATAATATATTATAGGAGTAATCTTAGAATAAAATGAAAGAAGTATTAATTTTTTTTTCAAATCTTTTCCAATTCAATCTCGATTTTCTCAGCAACCATTAATGCTACAAAAATGACATTAGTACCATTAGAAAGAACATGAAATTCCGCATAATAACAAATTATTTAATAGTTTCTAAATAGTATATTTTCTAGAAATAATTATAGATTTATGAATATTTTTTTCATAGTTTCCAATTTTTTTCCAATTCATCCAGCCTTTTCTCAGTAACCATTAATGGTACAAAAATAGCATTAGTACCATTAGAAAGAGCATAAAATTCTACATAATAATATATTCTATAATAGTTTATGAATAATATATTATAGGAGTAATCTTAGAATGAAATGAAAGAAGTATTATTTTTTTTTTCAAATCTTTTCCAATTCAATCTCGATTTTCTCAGCAACCATTAATGCTACAAAAATGACATTAGTACCATTAGAAAGAGCATGAAACTCTGCATAATAACAAATTATTTAATAGTTTCTAAATAGTATATTTTCTAGAAATAATTATAGATTTATGAATATTTTTTTCATAGTTTCCAAATTTTTTCCAATTCATCCATAAAATTCTACATAATAATATATTCTATAATAGTTTATCAATAATATATTATAGGAGTAATCTTAGAATGAAATGAAAGAAGTATTATTTTTTTTTTCAAATCTTTTCCAATTCAATCTCGATTTTCTCAGCAACCATTAATTCTACAAAAATGACATTAGTACCATTAGAAAGAGCATGACATTCCGCATAATAACAAATTATTTAATAGTTTCTAAATAGTATATTTTCTAGAAATAATTATAGATTTATGAATATTTTTTTCATAGTTTCCAAATTTTTTCCAATTCATCCAGCCTTTTCTCAGTAACCATTAATGGTACAAAAATAGCATTAGTACCATTAGAAAGAGCATAAAATTCTACATAATAATATATTCTATAATAATTTATGAATAATATATTATAGGAGTAATCTTAGAATGAAATGAAAGAAGTATTAATTTTTTTTTCAAATCTTTTCCAATTCAATCTCGATTTTCTCAGCAACCATTAATGCTACAAAAATGACATTAGTACCATTAGAAAGAGCATGAAATTCCGCATAATAACAAATTATTTAATAGTTTCTAAATAGTATATTTTCTAGAAATAATTATAGATTTATGAATATTTTTTTCATAGTTTCCAATTATTTTCCAATTCATCCAGCCTTTTCTCAGTAACCATTAATGGTACAAAAATAGCATTAGTACCATTAGAAAGAGCATAAAATTCTACATAATAATATATTCTATAATAGTTTATGAATAATATATTATAGGAGTAATCTTAGAATGAAATGAAAGAAGTATTAATTTTTTTTTCAAATCTTTTCCAATTCAATCTCGATTTTCTCAGCAACCATTAATGCTACAAAAATGACATTAGTACCATTAGAAAGAGCATGACATTCCGCATAATAACAAATTATTTAATAGTTTCTAAATAGTATATTTTCTAGAAATAATTATAGATTTATGAATATTTTTTTCATAGTTTCCAAATTTTTTCCAATTCATCCATAAAATTCTACATAATAATATATTCTATAATAGTTTATGAATAATATATTATAGGAGTAATCTTAGAATGAAATGAAAGAAGTATTAATTTTTTTTTCAAATCTTTTCCAATTCAATCTCGATTTTCTCAGCAACCATTAATGCTACAAAAATGACATTAGTACCATTAGAAAGAGCATGACATTCCGCATATTAACAAATTATTTAATAGTTTCTAAATAGTATATTTTCTAGAAATAATTATAGATTTATGAATATTTTTTTCATAGTTTCCAAATTTTTTCCAATTCATCCAGCCTTTTCTCAGTAACCATTAATGGTACAAAAATAGCATTAGTACCATTAGAAAGAGCATAAAATTCTACATAATAATATATTCTATAATAGTTTATGAATAATATATTATAGGAGTAATCTTAGAATGAAATGAAAGAAGTATTAATTTTTTTTTCAAATCTTTTCCAATTCAATCTCGATTTTCTCAGCAACCATTAATGCTCCAAAAATGACATTAGTACCATTAGAAAGAGCATGAAATTCCGCATAATAACAAATTATTTAATAGTTTCTAAATAGTATATTTTCTAGAAATAATTATATATTTATGAATATTTTTTTCATAGTTTCCAATTTTTTTCCAATTCATCCAGCCTTTTCTCAGTAACCATTAATGGTACAAAAATAGCATTAGTACCATTAGAAAGAGCATAAAATTCTACATAATAATATATTCTATAATAGTTTATGAATAATATATTATAGGAGTAATCTTAGAATGAAATGAAAGAAGTATTAATTTTTTTTTCAAATCTTTTCCAATTCAATCTCGATTTTCTCAGCAACCATTAATGCTACAAAAATGACATTAGTACCATTAGAAAGAGCATGAAATTCCGCATAATAACAAATTATTTAATAGTTTCTAAATAGTATATTTTCTAGAAATAATTATAGATTTATGAATATTTTTTTCATAGTTTAATTTTTTTTTCCAATTCATCCAGCCTTTTCTCAGTAACCATTAATGGTACAAAAATAGCATTAGTACCATTAGAAAGAGCATAAAATTCTACATAATAATATATTCTATAATAGTTTATGAATAATATATTATAGGAGTAATCTTAGAATGAAATGAAAGAAGTATTATTTTTTTTTTCAAATCTTTTCCAATTCAATCTCGATTTTCTCAGCAACCATTAATGCTACAAAAATGACATTAGTACCATTAGAAAGAGCATGAAATTCCGCATAATAACAAATTATTTAATAGTTTCTAAATAGTATATTTTCTAGAAATAATTATAGATTTATGAATATTTTTTTCATAGTTTCCAAATTTTTTCCAATTCATCCGGCCTTTTCTCAGTAACCATTAATGGTACAAAAATAGCATTAGTACCATTAGAAAGAGCATAAAATTCTACATAATAATATATTCTATAATAGTTTATGAATAATATATTATAGGAGTAATCTTAGAATGAAATGAAAGAAGTATTAATTTTTTTTTCAAATCTTTTCCAATTCAATCTCGATTTTCTCAGCAACCATTAATGCTACAAAAATGACATTAGTACCATTAGAAAGAGCATGACATTCCGCATAATAACAAATTATTTAATAGTTTCTAAATAGTATATTTTCTAGAAATAATTATAGATTTATGAATATTTTTTTCATAGTTTCCAAATTTTTTCCAATTCATCCGGCCTTTTCTCAGTAACCATTAATGGTACAAAAATAGCATTAGTACCATTAGAAAGAGCATAAAATTCTACATAATAATATATTCTATAATAGTTTATGAATAATATATTATAGGAGTAATCTTAGAATGAAATGAAAGAAGTATTAATTTTTTTTTCAAATCTTTTCCAATTCAATCTCGATTTTCTCAGCAACCATTAATGCTACAAAAATGACATTAGTACCATTAGAAAGAGCATGACATTCCGCATAATAACAAATTATTTAATAGTTTCTAAATAGTATATTTTCTAGAAATAATTATAGATTTATGAATATTTTTTTCATAGTTTCCAAATTTTTTCCAATTCATCCAGCCTTTCCTCAGTAACCATTAATGGTACAAAAATAGCATTAGTACCATTAGAAAGAGCATAAAATTCTACATAATAATATATTCTATAATAGTTTATGAATAATATATTATAGGAGTAATCTTAGAATGAAATGAAAGAAGTATTAATTTTTTTTTCAAATCTTTTCCAATTCAATCTCGATTTTCTCAGCAACCATTAATGCTACAAAAATGACATTAGTACCATTAGAAAGAGCATGACATTCCGCATAATAACAAATTATTTAATAGTTTCTAAATAGTATATTTTCTAGAAATAATTATAGATTTATGAATATTTTTTTCATAGTTTCCAATTTTTTTCCAATTCATCCAGCCTTTTCTCAGTAACCATTAATGGTACAAAAATAGCATTAGTACCATTAGAAAGAGCATAAAATTCTACATAATAATATATTCTATAATAGTTTATGAATAATATATTATAGGAGTAATCTTAGAATGAAATGAAAGAAGTATTATTTTTTTTTTCAAATCTTTTCCAATTCAATCTCGATTTTCTCAGCAACCATTAATGCTACAAAAATGACATTAGTACCATTAGAAAGAGCATGACATTCCGCATAATAACAAATTATTTAATAGTTTCTAAATAGTATATTTTCTAGAAATAATTATAGATTTATGAATATTTTTTTCATAGTTTCCAATTTTTTTCCAATTCATCCAGCCTTTTCTCAGTAACCATTAACCCCTAAAGGCCGGTTGACGTGATAGACCGTCTTACGTAAGTAACCGGGCAACTGCACCTACCGTCACAGTGAGTTAGCGCTATTTCGCGCCCTGTACGGCTAGCTTTTCTTGTCGTTGGGCGAGAAAATACACTCACAATATCGATCCGCTACCCACTCTGTCGATTCTGGGACCCCACGATGGCTGGGCGATTTTTAAGTAATTGCCCTTGTCCGAATTTGTGCTCTAACGATCGTAAGACAATACCGTAGTGAATATATGTACGTGAGTGACACCATGATATTCCTACAAGGTTACAAATTATTATTTAGTGTATAGATCATGACAGACGATATATAATGGGGTAGTAATAAGAAAATAACACCACAAAACACGCCCATACAGGCACAATTGATAGTAAATATACGTGTTTCCTACGGTACAAGTCGGTTTGTTTATCATTTTCTAAGTGACAGTTACACGATGATATATTCCTACAAGTGTTCATACTATTTTTAGTGTTGAAATCATGACAATAGTAGTAATAATAATAGTAGTAATACGAGTGAGTTGACAACGGACTTGGGCAGGAAACTGAACTCACACCACACTCACGCGTACACACAGACACACCGCTGTCTCGCGTACACACAGACACACCGCTGTCTCGCGCACAAACATGGTTCACTTCAACTCGCCCTATCTCCACAACTATTCATCGTACAGCCCTCCCGATGGTACCATTGGAAAGAGGAAGAGTTGAAGGTAAGGATGGAACCATTTTGAAGTCAGTACACTATATAGGTTAAGAGTGTGAGCGTTGTGAATATAGGGCAAATCGAGGAATTTTGACGCTAGTGGCAGGGTAGAAATGTGGAGGCAAGGTCTACCCTTCCCGGACTGCAGGGGTTAAATATATAAATAAATAAAGATATAAAAATATATTTTATTTGTCCCTACTTTCCATCTATTTTATTTCTCTGCCTCTCTCTCTCTCTCTCTCTCTCTCTCTCTCTCTCTCTCTCTCTCTCTCTCTCTCTCTCTCTCTCTCTCTCTTATGTGTTTGCTGTCCAATAATAATTAATAATGAATAAATATATAAATAATAATGTGTTTCAATTTCCATAGTATAAAATTTATATGTAAACAATAATTATCCCATGAAATAAATGGGTTTAATATTAAATAATTATCCCATGAAATAAATGGGTTTAATATTAGATAATTATCCCATGAAATAAATGGGTTTAATATTAAATAATTATCCCATGAAATAAATGGGTTTAATATTAAATAATTATCCCATGAAATAAATGGGTTTAATAATAAATCATTATCCCATGAAATAAATGGGTTTAATAATAAATCATTATCCCATGAAATAAATGGGTTTAATAATAAATCAGTATCCCATGAAATTAATGGGTTTAATATTAAATAATTATCCCATAAAATAAATGGGTTTAATAATAAATCATTATCCCATGAAATAAATGGGTTTAATATTAAATAATTATCCCATGATATAAATGGGTTTAATATTAAATAATTATCCCATGATATAAATGGGTTAAATATTTATCAATAATTAGTACCCATTATTACCTCTGATTCCCCATATCTAGTGAAAATTCCCCATATTTGGCATCACTTATAGAGAAAATGTTGGCTGAAAATTACTGTTTGAATGGCAGTCCATAAATGAGGTTACTGAGTTGCCTTGGGGTGGGTGGTGTGGTGTTAGGGGGGGGGAGGGGTAGGGACATGGTTGTGAGGGAGGGGGTATGGGTAGGGGGGTTGGAGGGTAGGGGGGAGGGCAAGTCAACTCAGTAACCCTGTTTATGGACTGCCATTGGAAAGAAAAATTCTGAGCCAATTCATTCAATCTCTTTCACTCTCTCTCTCTCTATTTACCCTTCATTCCCCTCTCCTTTACCTCTCTCTATCTCTCTATCTCTCTCTATCCCTATTTCCTCCCTCACACCCCACAATCCTCCCCTATCCCCAGAGAGAAAGGGAGTGAGAGAGAGAGAGAGGTAAAGGTGAGGGTTGGGGATGAAGGAGAGAAAATATTGGCTCAGAATTTTTCTTTCCAATGGCAGTCCATAAACAGGGTTACTGAGTTGCCTTGCCCTCCCCCCTACCCTGGGGTGGGTGGTGTGGTGTTAGGGGGGGGGTAGGGGTATGGGTGTGAGGGAGGGGGTATGGGTAGGGGGGTTGGAGGGTAGGGGGGAGGGCAAGTCAACTCAGTAACCCCGTTTATGGACTGCCATTGGAAAGAAAAATTCTGAGCCAATATTTTCTCTCCTTCATCCCCAACCCTCACCTTTACCTCTCTCTCTCTCTCTCTCTCTCTTATTTCTCTCTATCTCCCCCTTAGTGGGGTTATTGCCTGTAGTAATGTGGGCAATACTTATAGGGTTTGGACGCCCCTTCGGCCCCAGCCACTAGCTTTCAGTTCTTCAACTGTGCCCCTTTTCTTTCTATTTCCTTCCTGCTTGCTGTCTCACCTCTCTATCACCTTTTACTGGCGCTATATGACCTCGATGTTGATGTGTCTAATATCAATCAACCAGTCAATCTCTCTATCTCTTTCTCTCTCTCTCTCACTCCCTTTCTCTCTGGGGATAGGGGAGGATTGTGGGGTGTGAGGGAGGAAATAGGGATAGAGAGAGATAGAGAGAGATAGAGAGAGGTAAAGGAGAGGGGAATGAAGGGTAAATAGAGAGAGAGAGAGTGAAAGAGATTGAATGAATTAAATTGGCTCAGAATTTTTCTTTCCAATGGCAGTCCATAAACAGGGTTACTGAGTTGCCTTGCCCTCCCCCCTACCCTCCAACCCCCCTACCCATACCCCCTCCCTCACACCCATGTCCCTACCCCCCCCCCCTAACACCACACCACCCACCCCAAGGCAACTCAGTAACCTCATTTATGGACTGCCATTCAAACAGTAATTTTCAGCCAACATTTTCTCTATAAGTGATGCCAAATATGGGGAATTTTCACTAGATATGGGGAATCAGAGGTAATAATGGGTACTAATTATTGATAAATATTTAACCCATTTATATCATGGGATAATTATTTAATATTAATCCCATTTATTTCATGGGATAATGATTTATTATTAAACCCATTTATTTCATGGGATAATGATTTATTATTAAACCCATTTATTTCATGGGATAATTATTTAATATTAATCCCATTTATTTCATGGGATAATGATTTAATATTAATCCCATTTATTTCATGGGATAATTATTTATTATTAAACCCATTTATTTCATGGGATAATGATTTATTATTAAACCCATTTATTTCATGGGATAATTATTTAATATTAAACCCATTTATTTCATGGGATAATTATTTATTATTAAACCCATTTATTTCATGGGATAATTATTTATTATTAAACCCATTTAGTGCAGGAATAATACAGTTTGGAGGAATCAGTTTGCTACAAAATTACCCTAGAGAGATCTGAGGTCCTTTGTAGTACTTTAATTCCTCCATAGTATGTCAGGAAACAGGATTAATTAATAAATATAATGGTATCTACCCTGTTGCCTGGCATAGTTTGGAGGAATCAAGTTGCTCCAATATTGCCACCAATTTACAAAGGTTTCTTAATCAGAGAAAACGGTATCATTTTAAAACACTCATTTATTTTTTCGTTTTTTTACTTTGATATTTTTATGATAATCTTTTTAACACCTGAATTATTTATTATTATATATTTCTTTACACCTTAATTAATTATTGACTAATATTAAACCCATTTATTTCATGGGATAAGTAATAAATATTTTTATAATTATATTTTTACTAAGGAAATTGAAACACATTATTAATTTATTTATTTATTTATTATTATAGGACAGCAAGCACGAAGGAAGGAAGGAGAGAGAGAGAGAGAGAGAGAGAGAGAGAGAGAGAGAGAGAGAGAGAGAGAGAGAGAGAGAGATGAAATATATGGAAAGGAGGGATAACAAACACAAATCCATTTTTATATCTTTATTTATTTATTTATTTCACACATACACAGTATCTCTCTCACATACACACAAATTAATCTCTCACACACAAAATTAATCTCTCTATTTCTCTTTCACACACACACACACAAAGAGTCTCTCTATCTCTCTCTTACACACACACAGTCACTCACACATACATACACAAATGAAATCTCTCTTACACACACATCCAATCGGTACAGTACAGCCACAATCAAATATCCACCAACACTTTCCTTCCATCGTAGTAAATATCTTGGTAATAAAGAACAACACGTGTATGATTTTACAGCACCTCATAATAATAATAATTGAGGGGGTTGAGTTGACGTAAGGTGTTGTTGTTGTATGATTATAGTTTGATATGATACTGATTTATTGATTGTGGCTGTATCAGTTCTTGTGACCAAAAGTAACTTCAACTAACCTTGTGAAGCTGATGGTTAGTGTTACATATTTGTAGACTGTGGTGATGTACAGTTGCCAAAAAAGGTATTGCGACAACTAGTGATACAACATTAAATAATATTAATGTCCATAGTTGTTTGTAGGGATTATAAGTATAAATTACAGAAGGATATGTATATTTCCTTCTGTTATACATGTTTATAGTCCCTACAAATAGTTGTGGATATTACTAGGGTTAAAGTTCTATCAAGATTTGTCGCAATACCTTTTTTGGCAACTGTACAGTACACTCGTAATACTTAATCCCTGACCAGAGACGAACGGCAGGCAACACACACACACACACACACTCACACACACACACACACACATACCCTGGATTCGTACTCAGCCTCTATATGTGTGTACTGGGTGGGGGAAATGAACAATAGCAGGCGATTCGAAGCTTTCTGCTCCTCACACTCTGGTCAGAAATTATGTATGACGAGTGTACAGTCCTCACACCAACACCACGTCCCATGCAGTGTACAACAGGTAAACATCACATTATTCACTGACACACAACAGCAGCAGCAGCAGCAGTAGTAGTAGTAGTAGTGACTTCTTCTCGTAGTCTACAGCTGAGGAATCATCACCACTTGTCACCACACCTTCACCAAACACCTGTAATGATATTAATAATTAACATTAGTTTGGTGTATAAGTAAGTGTTCTGTACAGTTCAGCATCTTGATTCCTCCAAAGTCCAATTTTGACGAGAAATTGTGTGGAGGATTTAGTTGCTCAAGATTTACCAGCACAAAAAATACTTCCCCCTTAAGGGGAGGGTATAGTTCGGATATTTTTGGAGATTATGATTCCTCCAAATTATTCCAGGCAACAGGATACCATTATATTTCTTTCTATGGGTGTGTTTTCTGGCCTACTTTGGAGGAATCAAGGCACTGTAATGTACCAAAAGTATACTCTCCCCATAATTAAGACTATATAGTGATTTGTGTACAGCTTAAGAAACTGTCATGGGGTTTTTAGTGTGACATTTTTTCGTGGGATTATCGTGGGATAAGGAGAGAGTATACTTTTGGTACATTGGAGTGCCTTGATTCCTCCAAAGTATGCCAGGAAACAGGATCAGATGAACACAAATAATGGTGTTCTGTTGCTGGGAAAAGTTTGGAGGAATCATTATCTCAAAAAATAAAAAAAATAAAAAAATGGTATGTTATTTCTTCCAGGTTTTATTTTAACAGTATAAAAAATAACTAAAAAAATAGTATGTTTTTCTTTTGTGTCTTCCTATTTAACTACACACACAGTCATGTATTTATTATCCCCTTAACGATAATAAATACATGACTGTGTGTGTAGTTAAATAGGAAGACACAAAAGAAAAACACACTATTTTTTTAGTTATTTTTTATAATGATAAAATAAAACCTGGAAGAAATAATATATTATTTTTTTTTTTTTTTTTTTTTGTAGATAATGATTCCTCCAAACTCTTCCCAGCAACAGAACACCATTATTTGTGTTCATCTGATCCTGTTTCCTGGCATACTTTGGAGGAATCAAGGCACTCCAATGTACCAAAAGTATACTCTCTCCTTATCCCACGATAGTCCCACGAAAAAATGTCACACTAAAAACCCCATGACAGTTTCTTAAGCTGTACTCAAATCACTATATAGTCTTAATTATGGGGAGAGTATACTTTTGGTACATTACAGTGCCTTGATTCCTCCAAAGTAGGCCAGAAAACACACCCATATAAAGAAATATAATGGTATCCTGTTGCCTGGAATAATTTGGAGGAATCATAATCTCCAAAAATATCCGAACTATACCCTCCCCTTAAGGGGGAAGTATTTTTTGTGCTGGTAAATCTTGAGCAACTAAATCCTCCACACAATTTCTCGTCAAAATTGGACTTTGGAGGAATCAAGATGCTGAACTGTACAGAACACTTACTTATACACCAAACTAATGTTAATTATTAATATCATTACAGGTGTTTGGTGAAGGTGTGGTGACAAGTGGTGATGATTCCTCAGCTGTAGACTACGAGAAGAAGTCACTACTACTACTGCTGCTGTTGTGTGTCAGTGAATAATGTGATGTTTACCTGTTGTACACTGCATGGGACGTGGTGTTGGTGTCACTGAGGACTGTACACTCGTCATACATAATTTCTGACCAGAGTGTGAGGAGCAGAAAGCTTCGAATCGCCTGGTATTGTTCATTTCCCCACCCAGTACACACATATAGAGGCTGAGTACGAATGCAGGGTATGTGTGTGTGTGTGTGTGTGTGTGTGTACTCACCTAGTTGTACTCACCTAGTTGTACTCACCTAGTTGTGTTTTACAGGATATGAGCTAGGCTCGGACTGTCCTGTCTCCTTTCATATAATTATCAAGATACTGCTTGAACGAATTTACACTTCCCGCTTCCACTATCTCCCTGTCTAGTCTATTCCATTCATCCACACACCTGTAAGGAAAACTATGTTTTTTGACATCCCTCCTACATCGCGTTCTTTTCAGCTTGTTACCATGACCTCTGTGTTTTCCCTCGTCCCAAACTAGCCAGTCCTCCCTATCCCTCTTCTCAATGCCTCTCATATACATGTAGATCATAACCATATCTCCTCTCCTCCTCCTTTCTTCCAAGGACGTTAAACCTAATTTTTCCAGTCTCTCCTCATACGACAATCCAGCCAAGCTCGGAACCATCCTCGTGGCTGCCCTCTGTATTCTTTCCAACTTGTTCATATGCTTTTTCTTGTGCGGGGCCCACACTACTGAAGCATATTCTAGTTTAGGACGGATCATTGACTCAATCAATTTCTTCCCCATCTCTTCATCCATGAAATGAAATGCCGTCCTCATATTAATGACTAGTCTGTACGCTGCTCCTGCAATCATATTCACATGTTTCTCTGGTGAGAGTGTGTTTTA
This sequence comes from Petrolisthes manimaculis, assembly GCA_034508575.1. Taxonomy (NCBI): domain Eukaryota; kingdom Metazoa; phylum Arthropoda; class Malacostraca; order Decapoda; family Porcellanidae; genus Petrolisthes; species Petrolisthes manimaculis. The sequence goes on along the minus strand of JAWZYT010003890.1, from coordinate 40,079 downwards.
TACTACCACTCCTAAATCCTTCTCCTCTGTTACCTTTTTCAGTTCATCTCCTACCATTCTGTAGCTCCCGCTTGGTCTCACTGCACTACTCCCTATCTCCATCACCTTACATTTCTCCATTTGCCAGTCCTGGCTCCACCTGTTTATCCTGTCCAAATCTTCCTGCAGTTGTTCGCAACTCCACACATTCTCTATCCTCTTCATTAGTTTTGCATTATCTGCAAACAAACTCATATGACTTTCGATCCCCTCTAACATGTCATTGACGTACACCACAAACATAATTGGTCCCAACACTGAACCCTGTGGTACTCCACTCCTGACTTCTCTCCATGATGATTCAACTCCTCTAACCACTGTGCTCATTTGCCTTTCCGATAAGTAATCCTCCATCCAATCCAGAAGCTTCCCTTTAACTCCGCCATGATTTTCCAGTTTCCATTTCAATCTCTGATGTGGAACTTTATCAAACGCTTTTTTCAAGTCTAAGTAGACACAATCCACCCACCCTTCCTGTTCCTGGACCACATCAATCACTTTTGAGTAGAAGCTCAGAAGATTTGAAACACATGACTTCCCCTTCCTGAACCCGAATTGGGCTTCAGAAATAACCTTGTTACTTTCCAAATACTTTATCCACTGATCCTTTATTATTCCCTCGCATAGCTTACTCAGGACACTTGTCAAAGAAACCGGCCTATAGTTTAGAGGATCTTCTTTGCTGCCTCCCTTGTAAATTGGAACTATGCAGGCTTTTTTCCACTCCTTCGGTACTTTGCCCTTCTTCAAGCTGGAAGTAATGATGTTGTATACTGGGAGTAATAATTGTTCCCTGCATTCCTTCAGGATCGCTCCTGCGACTCCGTCTGGTCCCACTGCTTTTCTTCCATCCAATCCTTTCATTCTGGCGAGCAGGTCATTCTTCTCCACTCTTATACACTCCATCCCAACCGCAACCCCACCTTCTCCATCACCCGCAAACTCCCTCTCCTCCGTGAATACTTCTTGAAATCTTTTGTTCATAACTTCACAGATGGATCGTTCATCATCGTACTCTACCCCGTCCACTTTTAACCTGTTGATACCAACCTTTTCCTTCAGTTTCCCGTTTATGAACCTGTAGAATAGCTTGGGTTCTCCTTTACATTTGTCCACAATGTTTTTCTCATACTTCCTCTCCTCTTGTCTTCTTATGTGAACATAATTGTTTCTTGCTTTTTTGAAGTCATCTCTATTCTTTTGAGTATTTCTCCTCCGCATTTTGTTCCAGGCTTTCTCTTTTATCGTTCTTGCCTCCTCACACCTTATATTGAACCACTCGTTTACTCCCAGCCTTCCTTCCTTATACTTTGGTCCATACTTAGAAACTCCTTCCATGTATATCATAAGAAATATCTCATATTTTTCTTGAACGGTGCCGGAGTTTAACAATTCACTCCAGTCTTTTCTCTCAAAGAATCTTGCGAGGTTTCCAAAATTTGCTTTTCCATAGTTCAGTTTATTTCTCCTATGTGCTTCCTTCCTTTCTTCTGCACCTGCATCTGAAAGAACCAGCTCAATTATAACGTGGTCACTTTTGCCTAGTGGGCTTTTGTAAATTATATCGCTTATGTCTTCTACCTCTCTTGTGAACACCAGATCAAGCCTCGAAGGTTCGTCGGCTCCTCTGAACCTTGTGTTTTCCTTCACCAATTGCGTCATCCCATTTTTCATTGCTAGTTCCAACAAATTTGCTCCCCATGAGTCTTGTCTGCTTGATATTTCGAATACTTCCCAATCAATCTCCTTGCAATTGAAATCTCCCATCAATATCAGGTCTTTATTTTCTCTCGTCAGTCTTTCCAGCTCCTCTTTCGTATCCCTCATTAACTCTTGGTATTCATTCTCCTTCCATGATCCGGATTTTGGTGGGACGTATACTACCGCAAAAGCTCTCATTTTTCCTATGCCTGTGGATATCCTAATCTTCAATATTTCCGCTCTTCCTTTGCCAATTTCAACCTTGTCCACTTTAATGTCAGTCTTGAGCATTACCATTACTCCACCGCCTCCCTTCCCTTTTCTGTCCCTCCTCCATACTTTGTACCTGTCATCATTTATTCCGTGCACCTGTATATCATTTCTGAGTTTAATTTCCACTATGCACATGATGTCGGGGTTTTCCCTCTTTAGATAATCTTCTAGCTCCACCTTGCTCGACATAAAACCATCTATATTTGTATACGCAACATTTGTCCTCCCCATACCCTTACTAAATATTCTCGCCCGCGTCCTCGTGTCCTCTATTTCTATTTGCTCTTCATGTACCACTTTCTTGTTTTTCCGTCCAGTACTCTCCAGTAAAATTCGTTTTTTTCTGCCTCTGATCTGTTTTGTTGTTTTTCCTTGACTTCCTTACTTAGTTCTTTCCTCTTTGCTCGTTCTTCTTCATTCAGATCCTCCCTGATCCCAACATCCTTATACAGATCAGTTTGTGTCAATTTCGATGTTCTCAGCAGAACCTTTCCAGCTGCCATCTGTGTCTTGAGCATAATCTTTAAAGGTCTATCTCTACCCTCTTCGTACTTTCCCAGCCTGAATACTCCCTCTATTTCCTCTGACAGTTTGTTGTTGTTGTTGTCATCGTCTACCTCCCCTATTAGCTCCTTTGCTCTGTTCAGTTCATCCTTCTCCCTCTCAATTTTGGACTTGATTATCCTTTCTTTTAATCCAAATACAATGACACTCTTTTTCTTCTCAACCATGTCTCGAACAACATTTTCCTTTTTTTTCAATACTTGTACCACCTGTTTTTCTAAGTTGTTCTTTCGCTCCTCCCCCTGCTGCTTCATAATTTCACTAAATTCTACGAAATTCTCTTGCTGAGCTTTAGTCCAGCCTTCCTGCTCATGTTTCAACTTAATCAAATTTTGCTCTTGTTGTTTCCCTGTTTCCTCATTAGTAGTCAATCTCTCTCTTAGTGCTATGTTCTCCTCCTCCATTCTTTTTATTCGTTGCTTTAATGTGTTGTTTTCTTCCACAACTTCTTCGTTTGTACCTCTCAGAATATCTATTCCTTTATTTTGTTCACTTATTTCTTTTCTCATTTCCTCAATCGTCTGAAGCATATGCTCCGAACCTTTACCCTCCTCTCCATTCCTACTATACCATTCCTTTAACATATTTTTTACCTCCTTCATCTCCCCATCTAATTCCTTCCATCTCTTTGAGTTGTTTTCCACCTCAACCTCTAAATCCTTCACCCTATTGGTATGTAACTCATATTCAGCTACTTTCTGCTCACTGCCTCTAGTTGATACACCTGCTCGAGATTTTCCGACCGGCGTCCCTCTCTGGCTCGCTCCTCTACCAGTCATGGCTAGCTACCACTCTTTCTATTTACCCGATATACTGTATAATGACGAATGGAGACAGAACTACCTCGCCCACTCACCCTTTACACTTCACTAGGCGAGCAGAGACGCAGCTGATTGTTCGTTGTTTCCTTCAATAAGCCTTGTACCAGGAGCACTCACATACACGTCCGCACTGACCGCCAGACAACACTGGTGTGTGTGTGTGTGTGTGTGTGTGTGTGTGTGTGTGTGTGCCGTTCGTCTCTGGTCAGGGATTACGTATTACGAGTGTACTGTACAGTTGCCAAAAAAGGTATTGAAACAAATCTTGATAGAACTTTAACCCTAGTAATATCCACAACTATTTGTAGGGACTATAAACATGTATAACAGAAGGAAATATACATATCCTTCTGTAATTTATACTTATAATCCCTACAAACAACTATGGACATTAATATTATTTAATGTTGTATCACTAGTTGTCGCAATACCTTTTTTGGCAACTGTACATCACCACAGTCTACAAATATGTAACACTAACCATCAGCTTCACAAGGTTAGTTGAAGTTACTATTGATCATAAGAACGGATACAGCCACAATCAATAAATCAGTATCATATCAAACTATAATCCTACAACAACAACACCTTACGTCAACTCAACCACCAACACTTTCCTTCCATCTTGCCAATAAATCAGTATCATATCAAACTATAATCATACAACAACAACACCTTATGTCAACTCAACCCCCTCAATTATTATTATTATGAGGTGCTGCAAAATCATACACGTGTTGTTCTTTATTACCAAGATATTTACTACGATGGAAGGAAAGTGTTGGTGGATATTTGATTGTGGCTGTACTGTACCGATTGGATGTGTGTGTAAGAGAGATTTCATTTGTGTATGTATGTGTAAGTGACTGTGTGTGTGTAAGAGAGAGATAGAGAGACTCGTTGTGTGTGTGTGTGTGTGAAAGAGAAAGAGAGAGATTAATTTTGTGTGTGAGAGATTAATTGGTGTGTATGTGAGAGAGAGACTGTGTATGTGTGAAATAAATAAATAAATAAAGATATAAAAATGGATTTGTGTTTGTTATCCCTCCTTTCCTTATATTTCATCTCTCTCTCTCTCTCTCTCTCTCTCTCTCTCTCTCTCTCTCTCTCTCTCTCTCCTTCATTCGTGCTTGCTGTCCTATAATAATAATAATAATAAATAAATAATAATGTGTTTCAATTTCCTTAGTAAAAATATAATTATAAAAATATTTATTACTTATCCCATGAAATAAATGGGTTTAATATTAGTCAATAATTAATTAAGGTGTAAAGAAATATACAATAATAAATAATTTCGTGTTAGAAAGATTATCATAAGAATATCAAAGTAAAAAAACGAAAAAATAAATGAGTGTTTTAAAATTATACCGTTTTCTCTGATTAAGAAACCTTTGTAAATTGGTGGCAATATTGGAGCAACTTGATTCCTCCAAACTATGCCAGGCAACAGGGTAGATACCATTATATTTATTAATTAATCCTGTTTCCTGACATACTATGGAGGAATCATTGTACTACAAAGTACTACAAGGGACCTCAGATCTCTCTAGGGTAATTTTGTAGCAAACTGATTCCTCCAAACTGTATTATTCCTGCACTAAGTTGTGTTGTCTGAGATACCTTGGAGGACTCAAGGTGCTCCAATGTAACAATTAGTCACGGTTGGCAATTTAAAATGTGGAATATTCGCTAATTTCGTTAATTAATTACGTAATAAAAGAAATTATTATTTCCAAATGAAGGGAAAAATATGAGGATTTCAATGATATAATTACTAATTCAAAATAATTAATAATAAATGAATTATGAACCCAAACGTGAATTATATTCTCCACCAAATCATGAAGTCATTATATGATAAACAAGGGGAGGGGTAGGGGTGTGGGGTGGGTGGTGTGGTGTTAGGGGGGGTACGGACATGGGTGTGAGGGAGGGGGTATGGGTAGGGGGGTTGGAGGGTAGGGGGGAGGGCAAGTCAACTCAGTAACCCCGTTTATGGACTGCCATTGGAAAGAAAAATTCTGAGCCAATTCATTCAATCTCTTTCACTCTCTCTCTATTTACCCTTCATTCCCCTCTCCTTTACCTCTCTCTATCTCTCTCTATCTCTCACTATCCCTATTTCCTCCCTCACACCCCACAATCCTCCCCTATCCCCAGAGAGAAAGGGAGTGAGAGAGAGAGAGAGAAAGAGATAGAGAGATTGATTGGTTGATTGATATTTGACACATCAACAGCGAGGTCATATAGCGCCAGTAAAAGGTGATAGAGAGGTGAGACAGCAAGCAGGAAGGAAATAGAAAGAAAAGGGGCACAGTTGAAGAACTGAAAGCTAGTGGCTGGGGCCGAAGGGGCGTCCAAACCCTATAAGTATTGCCCACATTACTACAGGCAATAACCCTCCTATGGGGGAGATAGAGAGAAATAATGGAGGATGGGAAGGGGGTAAGGTAGAGAGAGAGAGAGAGAGAGAGAGAGGTAAAGGTGAGGGTTGGGGATGAAGGAGAGAGAATATTGGCTCAGAATTTTTCTTTCCAATGGCAGTCCATAAACAGGGTTACTGAGTTGCCTTGCCCTCCCCCCTACCCTCCATCCACTCTACCCATACCCCCTCCCTCACACCCATACCCCTACCCACCCCCTAACACCACACCACCCACCCCAGGGTAGGGGGGAGGGCAAGTCAACTCAGTAACCCTGTTTATGGACTGCCATTGGAAAGAAAAATTCTGAGCCAATAAATATTCTCTCTCCTTCATCCCTAACCCTCACCTTTACCTCTCTCTCTCTCTCACTCCCTTTTTCTCTGGGGATAGGGGAGGATTGTGGGGTGTGAGGGAGGAAATAGGGATAGAGAGAGATAGAGAGAGGTAAAGGAGAGGGGAATGAAGGGTAAATAGAGAGAGAGAGTGAAAGAGATTGAATGAATTGGCTCAGAATTTTTCTTTCCAATGGCAGTCCATAAACAGGGTTACTGAGTTGACTTGCCCTCCCCCCTACCCTCCAACCCCCCTACCCATACCCCCTCCCTCACACCCATGTCCCTACCCCCCCCCCCCCCCCTAACACCACACCACCCACCCCAAGGCAACTCAGTAACCTCATTTATGGACTGCCATTCAAACATTAATTTTCAGCCAACATTTTCTCTATAAGTGATGCAAAATATGGGGAATTTTCACTAGATATGGGGAATCAGAGGTAATAATGGGTACTAATTATTGATAAATATTTAACCCATTTATATCATGGGATAATTATTTAATATTAAACCCATTTATTTCATGGGATAATGATTTATTATTAAACCCATTTATTTCATGGGATAATTATTTAATATTGAACCCATTTATTTCATGGGATAATTATTTAATATTAAACCCATTTATTTCATGGGATAATTATTTATTATTAAACCCATTTATTTCATGGGATAATTATTTATTATTAAACCCATTGGAGGAATCAAGTTGCTCCAATATTGCCACCAATTTACAAAGGTTTCTTAATCAGAGAAAACGGTATCATTTTAAAACACTCATTTATTTTTTCGTTTTTTTACTTTGATATTTTTATGATAATCTTTTTAACACCTGAATTATTTATTATTGTATATTTCTTTACACCTTAATTAATTATTGACTAATATTAAACCCATTTATTTCATGGGATAAGTAATAAATATTTTTTATAATTATATTTTTACTAAGGAAATTGAAACACATTATTATTTATTTATTTATTTATTATTATTATTATAGGACAGCAAGCACGAAGGAAGGAGAGAGAGAGAGAGAGAGAGAGAGAGAGAGAGAGAGAGAGAGAGAGAGAGAGAGAGAGAGAGAGAGAGAGAGAGAGATGAAAAAAGTTCTATCAAGATTTGTCGCAATACCTTTTTTGGCAACTGTACAGTAGACTCGTAATACATAATCCCTGACCAGAGACGAACGGCAGGCACACACACACACACACACACACACACACACACACACACACATACCCTGCATTCGTACTCAGCCTCTATAGGTGTGTACTGGGTGGGGAAATGAACAATACCAGGCGATTCAAAGCTTTCTGCTCTTCTGGTTCTGTTTCCTAGCATACCTTGGAGGAATCCTGGCACTCCAATGTACACAAAAACAACCACCACCTTAACCAACCTGAAAAGACATATAGGAAAATAAAATACAGGTCATGGAAATAAAATACATACATCAAAATAATATACGTACATGAAAATAAAATACATACAATGATGACCTGTGTGTGTGTGTGTGTGTGTGTGTGTGTGTGTGTGTACCTGTATACGTGTGTGTGAGTGTGTGTATATACATGTGTATATGTGTACATATATACACATCAATATACGTACATGAGAATACGTACATGAGAATACGTACATGAGAATAATTACATAAATAATAAAATACCATATATATAAAATACCATAGGCCTACCATACTGTAATTCTGTACTGTAATACTGTACTATACCCATACACACATTCTCTCTCTCTCTCTCTCTCTCTCTCTCTCTCTCTCTCTCTCTCTCTCTCTCTCTCTCTCATACACATACATGCATTCTCTCTCTTTCTTTCTCTCTCTCTCTCTACTAAAAAAATTATTCAAAAGATTTTCCCATGTTTTTTACACAATACTGTATTACCGTTATTATTGCTGTTTTTTACACAATACAGTATTACCGTTATTGTTGCTGTTTTTACACAATACTGTATTACCATTATTATTGCTGTTTTTTACACAATACTGTATTACCGTTATTATTACAAACATAATTTGGAAACTAGTCTGACCTGACCTAACCTAGACCACAGTAGACTACCGGGACCTAACCTGTGCAGACTACCGGGACCTAACCTGTACAGACTACCGGGACCTAACCTTGTTAAGTCCAGATACTAAAATACCTTTTTTGGCAACTGTACACCAGTATAATGTATGTATTTTCATGTATGTATTCTCATGTACGTATTCTCATGTACGTATTCTCATGTTCGTATTCTCATGTACGTATTCTCATGTACGTATTCTCATGTACGTATTCTCATGTATGTATTCTTATGTACGTATTCTCATGTACGTATTCTCATGTACGTATGTTTAAATAAATACCCATTATTTGTTTCAGAACGGTGTTCTATGCACCCCAAGCCTGTCCCCTTATTCTCCCACCCCCCAGTCCCTCCCAAGCCTGTCCCCTTATTCCCCCACCCCCCAGTCCCCCCCAAGCCTGTCCCCTACTCCTAATCATAATAACACAGTATACATTAGCTAATAATTAATTAATTACAATATTAATATATAATAACAGTTATTTATGGTACTATTATGTTATTATTATTATAAACAGATATAAATAATTATGTTATGTTATTATATAGACTTGTAAATACACATAAACATTAATTATAAAGGAAAATTATAATGTAAACAAACCTTGGCTGATACTTCTCTGTTCAAATCCACATTAGCAGTGTTACCATATTGGTTACCAGTGTTACCATATATTAGTAATTATGTTATGTAAACAAACCTTGGCTGATACTTCTCTGTTCAAATCCACATTAGCAGTGTTACCATATTGGTTACCAGTGTTACCATACATGTGTGTAACTGTAACTATTAAAAATTATATAGTCTAGAAAAAAAGCATGTGAATAAAAAAATTATCATTCATTCATTCATTCATTCTTTCATTTATATATATTTATTTTTTTATTTTTAGGTGAGGTTTTGGGTTCAACCTCAACCTCAAACCTCAAATCAACCTCAAACCTCAAATCAATTTATCTATTTAATAAGATGAAAATTTTCACTTTATATAATATATTTTTTACTAAAAATTGTAAAATATGACGAAAATGTCTTAATTGTCTCATTTATTACTCGTCTATTTATCTATCTATTGAAACTTTGTTGATGGTATCTAATAAATAATTTTATTGTCTGTATTTTGGTATATACATATATCTATTTATCTATTTCCTAAGATGAGAAATTTTAATTTATATAATACATTTTTGACTAAAAATAGTAAAACATGACAAAAGTGTCATATTTTCTTGTTTATTACTCATTTATTTATCTATCTTTCGACAATTTGTTGATAGCATCTAATAGATAATTTTATTATCTATCTTTTGGTTTATACATGTATCTATTTATCTATTTCCTAAGATGAAAAAATTTCACTTTATATAATATATTTTTAACTAAAAATAGTAAAATATGACAAAAGTGTCTTAATTTTCTTGTTAATTACTCGTCTATTTATCTATTTATCGACAATTTGTTGATGGCATCTAATAGATAATTTTATTGTCTATCGTTTGGTTTATACATATATGTATTTATCTTATTTCTAAGATGAGAAATTTCACTTCATATATTATATTTTTGACAAAAAATTGTAAAATGTGACCAAAATGTCCCACTTTTTTCATTAATTAATCGTCTATTTATCTATCTATCAACAATTTGTTGATGGGATCTATTAGATAATTTTATCGTCTTTATTTTGGTATATACATGTATCTATTTATCTATTTTTTAAGATGAGAAATTTCACTTTATATAATATATTTTTGACTAAAAATAGTAAAATATGACAAAAGTGTCTTAATTTTCTTGTTAATTACTCGTCTATTGATCTATTTAACGAAAATTTGTTGATGGCATCTAATAGATAATTTTATTGTCTATCGTTTGGTTTATACATATATGTATTTATCTTATTCCTAAGATGAGAAATTTCACTTCATATATTATATTTTTGACAAAAAATTGTAAAATATGACCAAAATGTCCCACTTTTTTCATTAATTAATCATCTATTTATCTATCTATCAACAATTTGTTGATGGCATCTAATAGATAATTCTATCGTCTATATTTTGGTATATACATGTATCTATTTATCTATTTCCTAAGATGAGAAATTTCACTTTATATAATGTATTTTTAACTAAAAATAGTAAAATATGACAAAAGTGTCTTAATTTTCTTGTTAATTACTCATCTATTTATCTATTTATCAACAATTTGTTGATGACATCTAATAGATAATTTTATTGTCTATATTTTGGTATTTACATGTATCTATTTATCTATTTCCTAAGATGAGAAATTTCACCTTATATAATATATATTTTACTAAAAATTGTAAAATATGACCAAAGTGTCTTAATTATTTCATTAATTACTCGTCTATTTATCTATCTATCGACAATTTGTTGATGGCATCTAATAGACAGTTTTATTGTCTATCTTTTCGTATATATGTGTATCAATTTATCTATTTTATAAGATGAGAAATGTCACTTTATATAATATATTTTTGACAAAATTGTAAAATATGACCAAACTGTCTTTATTTATTCATTTATTACTCGTCTATTTATCTATCTATGGAAAATTTGTTGATGGCATCTAATAGATAATTTTATTGTCTATCTTTTCGTATACACATGTATCAATTTATCTATTTCCTAAGATGAGAAATTTCACTTTATATAATATATTTTTTACTAAAAATTGTACAATATGACCAAAGTGTCCCACTTTTTTCGTTAATTACTCGTCTATTTATCTTTCTATCGACAATTTGTTGATGGCATCTAATAGATAATTTTATTGACTATATTTTGGTATATACATGTATCTATTTATCTATTTCCTAAGATGAGAAATTTCACTTTATATAATATATTTTTAACTAAAAATAGTAAAATATGACAAAAATGTCTTAATTGTTTCATTTATTACTCGTTTATTTATCTATCAATTGACAATTTGTTGATGGCATCTAATAGATAATTTTATTGTCTATCTTTTGGTATATATATATATATATATTTATCTATTTCCTAAGATGAGTAATTTTACTTTATATAATAACCTTTTGACTAAAAATTGTAAAATATGACAAAAGTGTCTTAATTTATTCATTTATTACTCGTCTATTTATTTATCTGTCGACAATTTGTTGATGGCATCTAATAGATAATTCTATTGTCTATCTTTTCGTATATACATGTATCTATTTATCTATTTCCTAAGATGAGAAATTCCACTTTATATAATATATTTTTAACTAAAAATAGTAAAATATGACAAAAGTGTCTTAATTTTCTTGTTAATTACTCGTCTATTTATCTAGTTATCGACAATTTGTTGATGGCATCTAATAGATAATTTTATTGTCTATCGTTTGGTTTATACATGTATCTATTTATCTTATTCCTAAGATGAGAAATTTCACTTTATATAATATATTTTTTACTAAAAATTGTAAAATATGACAAAAGTGTCTTACTTTTCTTATTTATTACTCATCTATTTATCTATCTATTGACAATTTGTTGATGGCATCTAATAGATAATTGTATTGTCTATCATTTGGTTTTTACATGGATCTATTTATCTATTTCCTAAGATGAGAAATTTCACTTTATATATTATATTTTTGACAAAAAAATGTAAAATATGACCAAAGTGTCCCATTTCTTCATTAATTACTCGTCTATTTATCTATCTATCAACAATTTGTTGATGGGATCTATTAGATAATTTTATTGTCTATTCTTTGGTATATACATGTATCTATTTATCTATTTTTTGAGAGGAGAAATTTCACTTTATATAATATATTTTTGACTAAAAATAGTAAAATATGACAAAAGTGTCTTAATTTTCTTGTTAATTACTCGTCTATTTATCTATTTATCGACAATTTGTTGATGGCATCTAATAGATAATTTTATTGTCTATTGTTTGGTTTATACATATATCTATTTATCTTATTCCTAAGATGAGAAATTTCACTTTATATAATATATTTTTTACTAAAAATTGTAAAATATGACAAAAGTGTCTTAATTTTCTTGTTAATTACTCATCTATTTATCTATCTATCGACAATTTGTTGATGGCATCTAATAGATAATTGTATTGTCTATCTTTTGGTTTTTACATGTATCTATTTATCTATTTCCTAAGATGAGAAATTTCACTTTATATATTATATTTTTGACAAAAAAATGTAAAATATGACCAAAGTGTCCCATTTCTTCATTAATTACTCGTCTATTTATCAATCTATCAACAATTTGTTGATGGCATCTATTAGATAATTTTATCGTCTATCTTTTGGTATATACATGTATCTATTTATCTATTTTTTAAGAGGAGAAATTTCACTTTATATAATATATTTTTGACTAAAAATTGTAAAATATGACAAAAATGTCTTAATTGTTTCATTTATTACTCGTCTACTTATCTATCTATTGACAATTTGTTGATGGCATCTAATAGATACTTTTATCGTCTATTTTTTGGTATATACATGTATCTATTAATCTCTTTTCTAAGATGAGAAATTTTACTTTATATAATATATTTTTGACTAAAAATTGTAAAATATGACAAAAATGTCTTAATTGTTTCATTTATTACTCGTTTATTTATCTATCTATTGACAATTTGTTGATGGCATCTAATAGATAATTTTATTGTCTATCTTTTCGTATATACATGTATCAATTTATCTATTTCCTAAGATGAGAAATGTCACTTTATATAATATATTTTTGACTAAAAATTGTAAAATATGACACAAGTATCCCACTTTTTTCGTTAATTACTCGTCTATTTATCTATCTATTGAAAGTTTGTTGATGGCATCTAATAGATAATTCTATTGTCTATCTTTTGGTATATACATATATATATTTATCTATTTCCTAAGATGAGAAATTCCACTTTATATAATATATTTTTGACTAAAAATAGTAAAATATGAACAAAGTGTCCGATTTTTTCGTTAATTACTCGTCTATTTATCTATCTATCGACAATTTGTTGATGGCATCTAATAGATAATTTTATTGTCTATCGTTCGGTTTATACATGTATCTATTTATCTTATCCCTAAGATGAGAAATTTCACTTTATATAATATATTTTTTACTAAAAATTGTAAAATATGACAAAAATGTCTTAATTGTTTCATTTATTACTCGTCTATTTATCTATCTATTGACAATTTGTTGATGGCATCTAATATATAATTTTATTGTCTATCTTTTCGTATATACATGTATCAATTTATCTATTTCCTAAGATGAGAAATGTCACTTTATATAATATATTTTTGACTAAAAATTGTAAAATATGACCAAAGTGTCCCACTTTTTTCGTTAATTACTCGTCTATTTATCTATCTATCGACAATTTGTTGATGGCATCTAATAGATAATTTTATTGTCTATTTTTTGGTATATACATGTATCTATTTATCTGTTTCCTAAGATGAGAAATTTCACTTTATATATTATATTTTTTACTAAAAATTGTAAAATATGACAAAAATGTCTTAATTGTTTCATTTATTACTCGTCTATTTATCTATCTATAGACAATTTGTTGATGGCATCTAATAGATACTTTTATCGTCTATTTTTTGGTATATACATGTATCTATTTATCTATTTTCTAAGATGAGAAATTTTACTTTATATAATATATTTTTGACTAAAAATTGTAAAATATGACAAAAATGTCTTAATTGTTTCATTTATTACTCGTTTATTTATCTATCTTTTGACAATTAGTTGATGGCATCTAATAGATAATTTTATTGTCTATCGTTTGGTTTATACATGAATCTATTTATCTTATTCCTAAGATGAGAAATTTCTCTTTATATAATATATTTTTTTACTAAAAATTGTAAAATATGACAAAAGTGTCTTAATTTTCGTTTATTACTCATCTATTTATCTATCTATCGACAATTTGTTGATGGCATCTAATAGATAATTGTATTGTCTATCTTTTGATTTTTACATGTATCTATTTATCTATTTCCTAAGATGAGAAATTTCACTTTATATATTATATTTTTGACAAAAAAATGTAAAATATGACCAAAGTGTCCCATTTCTTCATTAATTACTCGTCTATTTATTTATCTATCAACAATTTGTTGATGGCATCTATTAGATAATTTTATTGTCTATCTTTTGGTATATACACGTATCTATTTATCTATTTTTTAAGAGGAGAAATTTCACTTTATATAATATATTTTTGACTAAAAATTGTAAAATATGACCAAAGTGTCCCGTTATTTTCGTTAATTACTCGTCTATTTATCTATCTATCAACAATTTGTTAATGGCATCTAATAGATAATTTTATTGTCTATATTTTGGTATATACATGTATATATTTATCTATTTCCTAAGATGAGAAATTTCACTTTATATAATATATTTTTAACTAAAAATAGTAAAATATGACAAAAGTGTCTTAATTTTCTTGTTAATTACTCGTCTATTTATCTATTTATCGACAATTTGTTGATGGTATCTAATAGATAATTTTATTGTCTATCGTTTGGTTTATACATGTATCTATTTATCTTATTCCTAAGATGAGAAATTTCACTTTATATAATATATTTTTTACTAAAAATTGTAAAATATGACAAAAGTGTCTTAATTATTTCATTTATTACTCATCTATTTATCTATCTATTTACAATTTGTTGATGGCATCTAATAGATAATTGTATTGTCTATCTTTTGGTTTTTACATGTATCTATTTATCTATTTCCTAAGATGAGAAATTTCACTTTATATATATATTTTTGACAAAAAAATGTAAAATATGACCAAAGTGTCCCATTTCTTCATTAATTACTCGTCTATTTATCTATCTATCAACAATTTGTTGATGGCATCTATTAGATAATTTTATTGTCTATTCTTTGGTATATACATGTATCTATTTATCTATTTTTTGAGAGGAGAAATTTCACTTTATATAATATATTTTTGACTAAAAATAGTAAAATATGACAAAAGTGTCTTAATTTTCTTGTTAATTACTCGTCTATTTATCTATCTATCGACAATTTGTTGATGGCATCTAATAGATAATTTTATTGTCTATTGTTTGGTTTATACATTTATCTGTTTATCTTATTCCTAAGATGAGAAATTTCACTTTATATAATATATTTTTTACTAAAAATTGTAAAATATGACAAAAATGTCTTATTTTCTTTTTCATTACTCATCTATTTATCTTTCTTTCGACAATATGTTGATGGCATCTAATAGATAAATTTATTGTTTATCTTTTCGTATATACATGTATCAATTTATCTGTTTCTTAAGATGAGAAATTTCACTTTATATAATATATTTTTTACTAAAAATTGTAAAATATGACAAAAATGTCTTAATTGTTTCATTTATTACTCGTCTATTTATCTATCTATTGACAATTTGTTGATGGCATCTAATATATAATTTTATTGTCTATCTTTTCGTATATACATGTATCAATTTATCTATTTCCTAAGATGAGAAATGTCACTTTATATAATATATTTTTGACTAAAAATTGTAAAATATGACCAAAGTGTCCCACTTTTTTCGTTAATTACTCGTCTATTTATCTATCTATCGACAATTTGTTGATGGCATCTAATAGATAATTTTATTGTCTATTTTTTGGTATATACATGTATCTATTTATCTATTTCCTAAGATGAGAAATTTCACTTTATATAATATATTTTTTACTAAAAATTGTAAAATATGACAAAAATGTCTTAATTGTTTCATTTATTACTCGTCTATTTATCTATCTATAGACAATTTGTTGATGGCATCTAATAGATACTTTTATCGTCTATTTTTTGGTATATACATGTATCTATTTATCTATTTTCTAAGATGAGAAATTTTACTTTATATAATATATTTTTGACTAAAAATTGTAAAATATGACAAAAATGTCTTAATTGTTTCATTTATTACTCGTTTATTTATCTATCTTTTGACAATTAGTTGATGGCATCTAATAGATAATTTTATTGTCTATCGTTTGGTTTATACATGAATCTATTTATCTTATTCCTAAGATGAGAAATGTCACTTTATATAATATATTTATGACTAAAAATTGTAAAATATGACAAAAGTGTCTTAATTTTCGTTTATTACTCATCTATTTATCTATCTATCGACAATTTGTTGATGGCATCTAATAGATAATTGTATTGTCTATCTTTTGATTTTTACATGTATCTATTTATCTATTTCCTAGGATGAGAAATTTCACTTTATATATTATATTTTTGACAAAAAAATGTAAAATATGACCAAAGTGTCCCATTTCTTCATTAATTACTCGTCTATTTATTTATCTATCAACAATTTGTTGATGGCATCTATTAGATAATTTTATTGTCTATCTTTTGGTATATACACGTATCTATTTATCTATTTTTTAAGAGGAGAAATTTCACTTTATATAATATATTTTTGACTAAAAATTGTAAAATATGACCAAAGTGTCCCGTTATTTTCGTTAATTACTCGTCTATTTATCTATCTATCAACAATTTGTTAATGGCATCTAATAGATAATTTTATTGTCTATATTTTGGTATATACATGTATATATTTATCTATTTCCTAAGATGAGAAATTTCACTTTATATAATATATTTTTAACTAAAAATAGTAAAATATGACAAAAGTGTCTTAATTTTCTTGTTAATTACTCGTCTATTTATCTATTTATCGACAATTTGTTGATGGTATCTAATAGATAATTTTATTGTCTATCGTTTGGTTTATACATGTATCTATTTATCTTATTCCTAAGATGAGAAATTTCACTTTATATAATATATTTTTTACTAAAAATTGTAAAATATGACAAAAGTGTCTTAATTATTTCATTTATTACTCATCTATTTATCTATCTATTTACAATTTGTTGATGGCATCTAATAGATAATTGTATTGTCTATCTTTTGATTTTTACATGTATCTATTTATCTATTTCCTAAGATGAGAAATTTCACTTTATATATATATTTTTGACAAAAAAATGTAAAATATGACCAAAGTGTCCCATTTCTTCATTAATTACTCGTCTATTTATCTATCTATCAACAATTTGTTGATGGCATCTATTAGATAATTTTATTGTCTATTCTTTGGTATATACATGTATCTATGTATCTATTTTTTGAGAGGAGAAATTTCACTTTATATAATATATTTTTGACTAAAAATAGTAAAATATGACAAAAGTGTCTTAATTTTCTTGTTAATTACTCGTCTATTTATCTATCTATCGACAATTTGTTGATGGCATCTAATAGATAATTTTATTGTCTATCGTTTGGTTTATACATTTATCTGTTTATCTTATTCCTAAGATGAGAAATTTCACTTTATATAATATATTTTTTACTAAAAATTGTAAAATATGACAAAAGTGTCTTACTTTTCTTGTTTATTACTCATCTATTTATCTATCTATCGACAATTTGTTAATGGTATCTAATAGATAATTGTATTGTCTATCTTTTGGTTTTTACATGTATCTATTTATCTATTTCCTAAGATGAGAAATTTCACTTTATATATTATATTTTTGACTAAAAATTGTAAAATATGACCAAAGTGTCCCGTTTTTTTCGTTAATTACTCGTCTATTTATCTATCTATCGACAATTTGTTGATGGCATCTAATAGATAATTTTATCGTCTATTTTCTGGTATATACATGTATCTATTTATCTATTTTTTAAGAGGAGAAATTTCACTTTATATAATATAGTTTTGACTAAAAATAGTAAAATATGACAAAAATGTCTTATTTTCTTTTTCATTACTCATCTATTTATCTTTCTTTCGACAATATGTTGATGGCATCTAATAGATAAATTTATTGTTTATCTTTTCGTATATACATGTATCAATTTATCTGTTTCTTAAGATGAGAAATTTCACTTTATATAATATATTTTTGACAAAATTGTAAAATATGACCAAAGTGTTTTTATTTATTCATTTATTACTCGTCTATTTATCTATCTATGGAAAATTTGTTGATGGCATCTAATAGATAATTTTATTGTCTGTCTTTTGATTTATACATGTATCTATTTATCTATTTCCTAAGATGAGAAATTTCACTTTATATAATATATTTTTTACTAAAAAAATTAAAATAGGGCAAAGGTGTTTTAATTGTTTCATTTATTACTCGTCTATTTATCTATCTATCGACAATTTGTTGATGGCATATAATAGATCATTTTATTGTCTATCTTTTAGTATATACATGTATCTATTTATCTATTTCTTAAGATTCGAAATTTTACTTTATATAAGATATTTTTTACTAAAAATAGTAAAATATGAAAAAAATGTTGTTAATAATAAAAAAAATTGTTGCCAATAATAAAAGCAGTGTTGCCAATAATAAATACACTCCATACGTACACACACACCCTTAAACGCACATAGAAATATCAACCCCTGTGTATCTCAGTAACTGTCAACAATTCCATGTACGCGAAAAAGCATGAACATACATACACTACATACGTACACACACAACCTCATACACACATACAATTATCAACCTCGGAAAATTCCACCAGAGGCCCTGTGTGTCTGTGTATGTGTATGCGTGTACGTGTGTGTATACGTGTGTGTGCACATGTGTACGTGTGTAGGTAAGTGGGTATATATGTGTGTACGTGTGTATTCATATGCACACGTGTGTGTATGTGTGTGTGTATGTGTTTTTACGTGTGTACGTGTGTGTGTATGTGTGTACGTGTGTGTGTACATGTGTGTGTATGTGTGTCTACGTGTGTGTACATGTGTGTACATGTGTGTATGTGTGTATGTACGTGTGTACATGTGTACGTGTGAGTGTGTGTATGTGTGTACGTGTGTGTGTGTGTACGTGTGTGTGTGTGTACGTGTGTGTGTGTGTACGTGTGTACGTGTGTGTGTGTGTACGTGTGAGTGTGTGTACGTGTGTACATGTGTGTACTTGTGTACATACGTGTACATGTGTGTACTTGTGTACATACGTGTACATGTGTGTGTATGTGTGTGTATGTGTGTGTGTACGTGTGTGTATGTGTACGTGTGTACGTGTGTGTGTGTATATGTGTGCATGTGTGTGTGTACATGTGTGTACGTGTGTGTGTGTATATATGTGTATGTGTGTGTGTACATGTGTGTACGTGTGTGTATGTGTGTATGTGTACGTGTGTGTGTACGTGTGTGTGTATGTGTGTACGTTTGTGTGTACGTACGTGTGTACATGTGTGTGTATGTGTGTGTATGTGTGTGTGTACGTGTGTGTATGTGTGTGTACGTATGTGTGTGTAAGTGTGTGTGTGTGTGTAAGTGTGTGTGTGTGTACGTGTGTGTAAGTGTGTGTATGTGTACGTGTGTGTGTGTGTGTACGTGTGTGTGTGTGTGTACGTGTGTGTGTGTACGTGTGTGTGTGTGTTTGTGTATGTGTGTGTGTGTGTCTGTATGTGTGTGTGGGTGTGTTTACGTGTGTACGTGTGTGTGTGTGTCTGTACGTGTGTGTTTACGTGTATACGTGTGTGTGTGTGTATGTGTGTCTGTACGTGTGTCTGTACGTGTGTGTGTACGTGTATACGTGTGTGTGTACATGTGTGTGTACATGTGTGTGTGTGTGTACGTGTGTGTGTGTGTGTGTACGTGTGTACGTATGTGTATGTGTGTGTGTACGTGCGTGTGTGTGTACATGTTTGTGTCTGTATGTGTGTGTGTGTATGTGTACGTGTGTTGTACATGTGTGTGTGTGTACGTGTGTGTGTGTGTGTCTGTATGTGTGTGTGTGTGTGTACGTGTGTGTTTGTCTGTATGTGTACGTGTTTGTGTCTGTGTGTGTGTGTGTGTGTGTGTACGTGTGTAAAAACAGATCCAAAATGGCCATAGTGCGTGTCTCCCCACTTGTTCGTGATGTAATTATGAAGACATCTGCCCTCTACATACAAAATATGAGATGTGGAACATATGACAGGTATTGGGTTAGGAGATGTGGTCACTGCCTGTGATTTGGGCATGTCACAGAAGGATGTCATATGACTGAACCAAGATGTGGTCACTGTACAGGTACTCATCTGTCATCAGTCTGCCCAAATAGTACAATGGAGAAGTGTCATAACTGCATTGCATCATCACGAGCTGAAGTGAATCATAAGGCTTTCAACACAAAATGTCCCTCTTTTATTGCAGCTAAGGAAGCAACCATAAGGAACACGATGACAATGTCTGATGAAATGCCAAAACACTAAATAGAGTTGGTGTTGATGAAGGTACAGTCTCGGTATTCAACAATGATGATATAATAACACCTTCCACTACCACTAGTTCAACGACTCCATACACAACAGTAATGTTTGGCAATATAGCTGGATTATTAACTCGGAATGATAAGACAAAACTCAAGATTCTAAATGAAGAAGCAACTACAGAAAATGCCATAATCGTTGCGTTAACAGAATCACACCTAACAGAAAATCAGTTTGATTCGGAAATTCAGCTGAATGGATATACATGCTATCGCACCGACAGAACAACAGGCAGGAAAAAAGGTGGTGTAGTAACCTATATACATAATACATGTTCAACCAGTGTAGATATATTGGCAGCAGATTCAAACTTGTACATGAAGTACAGCATGTTCTATATTAAACAACTAGATCTGGTAGTTATAACACTATACAGACCTCCAGAATGTCTGAGTAACATGTTCATCACACCATTAGAGGAGATCAGGACTAAACTGGGAGCAGTGAGTACAGGTTTGCCCAATATCATCCTTACTGGTGATTTTAACTTCCCAAGTATAGACTGGAAAACAGAGAGAGTCATTGGTGGAGGAGCAGCATATAGACAACAAGCTGAATCACTCATAGAGTTTGCCAGAGACTTATGCTTGCAACAATTCATTGATTTGCCTACACGAGAAGACAACATTCTGGACCTATTTTTTATAAATCACGACGATATCGTACAGGAGTATGATGTAAATCCTTGGAGGGCAAGCGATCACCGTTTCGTAACTGTTAAAACATCGATAATGATACATAAACCTGCAGAGATATCACCAGATAGACAGAATACTGGCTTTAGTAAACTAAATTTATTTAGCTCCCTAACCAACTAGTCAGCAATAAAATACGAGTTAAGCCAAATAGCTTGGTCCTCGTTGGAAGGTGGTCACCAGCCTACAGTCCTATATGAAGAGATACTGCAGGTATGCTTGGACATTTGTACCCGGCACTCCCCAACAAGACGCCTGAACAACAAAAAGAACAATATTCCTAGAGACCGGCGAATATTAATGAGAAAACGAACAGTAATACGGAAGAAGTTAAAAACTACAAAATCCGACAACAATAAGCGACTTATGGAAGCAAAACTGGATAGGATGGAGCAGGAGCTGAGGGATTCTGTGCTTAGACAGCAACATTCAGCTGAAATGACTGCAGTGGATGCTATAAGAATTAACCCTAAATATTTTTACACCTTTGTGAGAAATAAATCAAAATTGAAAGCTGACGTCATGGCATTGACAGGTACAGATGGTAACTTGGAGAGTGAACCACCTAAACTGTGCGAACTATTTAGTCAACAATTTACAAAAGTTTTTAGTGTACCAATAAGAACAAAGACTATCCATGATCCAGATGCATTTTTTAATAGTGAAATGGCGGAACAACAGGAATTAAGGGAACTACCATTTACGGAAGCTGATGTCTTGACAGCAATTCGAACCATTCGTACTACTGCAGCCCCAGGACCTGACGAATTCCCTGCAATCGTTTTGAAAAACTGTGACAGTGAGTTAGCCAAACCACTGAAAATGTTATACAGTAGCTCCTTCCAAACCAGAATTATACCAGATCTCCTGAAACAAGGCAAAATAACACCAATATACAAGAAGGGCCTACGTGCTGAACCATCAAATTACAGACCTGTTGCCCTTACATCCCATATAATAAAAATCATGGAAAAGATTATAGTTAAGAATATGACATCCTATATGGAAAGAAATCATTTAATGAATCCAGGACAACATGGTTTTCGTGCAGGACACTCTTGTCTCTCACAGCTTATTGAACATCAAGAAAATATAGTGGAGTCACTAGAAAAAGGTAACAATGTTGATGTAGTCTATTTGGATTTTGAAAAAGCCTTTGATAAGGTCGACCATGGGGTTCTTTTGCATAAATTGCAGAACCTTGGAATCACGGGTACACTTGGAAAATGGATATACTTTTTCCTAAGTAATCGAACCCCATTTGTGGCTGTAAAGGGAGCTATTTCACAGGCAACTGAGGTCATGAGTGGTGTACCACAGGGGTCTGTCTTGGGCCCCCTGCTATTTTTTATACACATTGCAGACATCAACAGCTCAATCGTCCACTCCACTGTAAGATCATTTGCAGACGATACCAGGATACAGTGTGAAATAACAAATGTAAACAGTACAGTGAACTTACAAGACGATCTTAATGTTATCTATACCTGGGCAGAGGAGAATAATATGAGTTTTAATGACACAAAATTTGAGTTGATATGGTACGGAAAGAACAATGATATCAAGAACCAAACCACATACAAAACACTCAAGAGAGTGGATATCGAACAGAGGAATATGGTCAAAGATCTTGGAGTTTGTATGACTAGTGATGCTGTGTTTGGGACCCACATTGGACAAGTGGTGAGGAAGTGTTGAATGCAGATGGGGTGGATCTTACGTACATTCACTGTTCGAGAAGAGTTACCAATGATTACTCTGTACTGCTCGCTACTTCTACCTCTGCTGGAATATTGTTGCCAGTTGTGGCATCCGTGGAAGCGGAGTGAAGTTAAATCATTGGAGGGAGTGCAAAGAACTTTTACAAATAAAATATCGTCAGTGAGGGACTGTAACTATTGGGATCGTCTCCGAAGACTCAAATTATATTCACTCGAGAGAAGACGCGAGAGGTATATGATTATTTACACATGGAAAATAGTAAATAAGCACGTACCAAATGTGAGTCGCATCGGAATCACTACCAAGACCCACCCACGTCTAGGTGTTATGTGCGTGCCACCCAAAGTGAACATCCATGCTGGCAGAGTAACCAACATTAGGCATCACAGTCTGTCGGTGGTGGGTCCAAGGCTGTTCAACTCTCTGCCAAGACAGCTGCGAAATATGAACAGTACCACCTGTGAACTCTTTAAAAACCATCTCGATAAGTTCCTGAAATCTGTGCCTGATGAACCCAACCTGAATCACTACCGTACGGCTGCTGAGAGCAACTCAATAGACGATCAGCTGTGTTACATGCACATCAACGGAGGAGGAGGCATCGCCTTGTCCTGGGAGCCCGTAGCTCCCGATCAACCTTCAGGTGTGTGTGTGTGTGTACGTGTGTGTGTGTGTGTGTGTGTGTGTGTGTGTGTGTGTGTGTGTCAGTGAGTCAGTCAGTCAGTGAGCGGACGTGGCTGCTCCGCGTGTGTGAATTGTGTGTGTCTTGTGTAAACACCGTGCCCGGGTAGACACCTATAGACACCTATACCACCCACCGTGTGTGACTGGCATTACAAATATGCTAGAAGAGGAGCAACATTTACCTCCTGCAGACACCAGCTGCACGGTATGCAACAATATTTGTACACTGGAGTGTTTAAAGTGTCAAAAGGGCAAGTCATCCGTACACATAGACTGTTTTTACCTCCCTGTCTATGCGATTGTGAATTTCTTCAACACCAGAAGTCAGTACACATGTGCAGAATGTGTACATAAACACCTGGGTGAGCAAAGTGATCGATTATTTGCACAAGTGTACTCATTATTGGAAAAGGAAAGGGAGGCTAAACAGACATTCGCCAAAAGTGTTGATACCCAAACACCAGCAGACCAATCGACTAGGAACAGTCAAACCACTGCTTCAGATCAAAGGGACTCTGATAGTTTGGGAGTTACCCAAACGGAAAGTGACTCAGAACATCATAAAGTGAACCAGGAGGAAAGTCAAACAGCCCGAAACAATGCAGGTCAGAAAAGGACTCATCGCAAGGTATGCTACTTTTACAAGCATAATAAGTGTAAATTTGGCAAGAAAGGAGTAAACTGTCCATATGCCCATCCCAGATTGTGCAACAAGTACAAGGTCAACGGATGTGGTCCTGTGAAAGGGTGCAAAGAGGGAGAACACTGCAATTTCCTGCACCCACCAATTTGCAATGGGTCTAAAACAAAAAAAAGGGTATGCCTAAATACAGAATGTAAAAGATTACATTTAAATGGTACTCGCAGCAACCCATCAAATAATGTTGCAGTAGAACAGCGAGCACAGCAACAGCAACATCAACAACATCAACAACAACAGAAACAAGCAGTGGAAAACGGGAGAACAATGAACATCAAACCACAAAATGCCTGGCTGAGTCGTCACTCGACTATGGATGAAAATCAGACCGACCCCATGGTCCCTTTTTTATGGCAACAACTGCAACAACTGCAGCAAACACAGCAGCAAATATTACAAATGCTGCAGGCAATGCCATGGCGGGGAACCCCCACATCACCACAAATACTGAGAACGGGTCAGTGGCCCCCTGCCTCATCAATGCTGAACCACCAGCAATAGTCACCACAACAGGCCGTGATGCTGATTTCTGTAAGATAATTACCTTCAATATAGCAGGCCTTATGCCATATAAAATGAAAGGCAAAACGAAACTCCTTGAAGAAATTGCTAAATCCGAAAATGCAATCATCATCTCACTTACAGAATCGCATCTCAATGACGAAATACAGGATGCTGAAGTCAATATACCAAAGTATATGACATTCAGGACAGACAGAATGAAGCATCGCAAGAAAGGTGGTGTTATAACTTATGTGGCAGAGCATTTTGCATGAAGATTCACAGTCCTGCATTCGGAGTCAAACTCGTATACAGAAGCACAAGTTCTCCACTTGCATACGATAAATATGATCCTTATCAACTTATATAGACCGCCAGAGTGCCCAACAAACACGTTTATGGACCAGTTAACGAAGATAGGAAACATTCTAGATTTTCTACATACTCCGACACCAACTGTGTTCTTCAGTGGTGACTTAAATTTTCCGAGAATTAACTGGGACGCAGAGACTGTGTACGGGGGTACGGCGGAGATGCGAGCCCAAGCAGGGGCGCTCCTGCTACTAGCCGGAGAACATTGTCTACAGCAAATAGTTCGTGCTCCCACGCGGGAGAAGAACCTTCTCGACGTTGTCATGACAAATGATAGCGATCTTATTCGAGACTGTCAGGTGAACAAGATAAACTTATCTGATCATAATTCTATTATTTTGGAAACAAATATTTCTTCAGGCACACCTGCAGTATCTGCACATTTCGCACGGGGTACGACCAGTTTCAGTGATTTGAATTTTCATGCTGGATCAGTCAGCTGGGCCGATGTGAGAGAGGACCTCAGTCTGGTTGACTGGACGCATATAGAACAATATGAAACTAATGAGCAGTACGACTTTCTGATCGCTAACTGCCTTAAGATTTCAAAGAAGAATATACCAAGGAAGATATTACCACCCAAAAACAAAATACCACGATTCCGCAAAATTCTGATGCGCAAAAGAAATAATTTACGTAAAAAATTATGTTGTGTCAAGGATATCCGAGCTAGACACTGTGTTGAAAACAAAATATTGATTATTGAGGACAAACTAAAAATGAGCTCATTCGAAATGAGGAATTTGCAATTTCTCGCATCAAAACCAATCCGAAATACTTCTTCAAGTATGCGGCAAACAAATCAACGATGCGAACTGGTATTGGATCATTAGTGGACGGAAATGGTGAAGTGAGTGACAGGCCAGAAAGTATTGTTGAAACACTAAGGTTACAATACGAAGCAGTTTTCAGCTCACCCAGAGGGGACAGCATGGTGCTCGATCCTGTGGAGTTTTTCGGTGGAACAGAAGGGAACACCGAGGAACTAAATAGCATTTGTATATCCACTGACCACATACGAAATGCAATTCATGAGTTGAGGGTGAACTCAGCTGCTGGCCCTGATCAATTTCCGGCGGTCTTGCTGAGGAAATGCGCAAAAGAGTTGAGTTTTCCTCTGTCCATATTTTATAAAACATCTTTAAGAATAGGGAGAATTCCACAGAAGCTGAAAAACGCTAAAGTTACACCGATTTATAAGGGTGGCTCGAGGAATGAAGCAAAAAACTACAGGCCCATTGCTCTAACGTCCCATATCATAAAGGTACTGGAAAAAATTGTGGTAAAAAACATGGCAACGTTCCTCGAAGATACCGGCTTGATGAACGACAGCCAGCAGGGCTTTAGAAAGAGTCGCTCATGCCTAACACAATTATTAGTACACTATGAAAAAGTGTTGACGTCTCTGGAGAACAACAAAGACGTTGATGTGGTCTATCTGGACATTGCTAAAGCCTTTGACAAGGTGGACCACGGCATACTTCTCCATAAGCTTCGTCGAATGGGGTTTACTGGTGAGCTGGGGAGGTGGCTGCAATGCTTCTTGACCAACAGAGAGCAGGTTGTGGCAGCTGATGGTGCTGAGTCTGCACCGATGCTGGTCACCAGTGGAGTCCCACAAGGCTCTGTTCTTGGACCCCTTTTATTCATCATATACAACTGTGACATTGACCAACATATTCAGCATTTGTTTTTGTCCTCATTCACAGAAGACACATGCGTACTGCGAGAAATATCTGATACTTCCGACGCTGAACTATTGCAGGAGGATCTTGAGACTCTGTATCAGTGGGCGGACAGAAACAACATGATGTTTAATGACAGTAAATTTGAGCATATGTAGTACACTGTAAAAGGCTGCAGCAACAGTTCACCTAAATATACCGCAAATGACGGGTCACAAATTTGCATAAAACAGGAAGTGAGGGACCTCGGAGTCACCCTTAGCTGTGATGGAAATTTTACCAGTCACATCACCAAGGTGACAATAAAGGCTAGGAGTCAGGCTGGATGGGTTCTTCGTACTTTTTGTACTCGGGAACCGGAACCGATGCTGACTCTCTACAAAACTATGGTGGTGCCACTACTTGAGTACTGTTGCCAACTCTGGAGCCCATGGCGAGCTATTGAAAAGCAAAAGCTTGAGGGAGTACAAAGGACATTCACCTCTAAAATAAAAACTGTGAAGCACCTGGATTATTGGAAAAGACTTCAGGCATTGAGACTTTTTTCCCTCGAACGCCGACGAGAGAGGTATTTCATTTTGTATGTATACAAGATAATGACGGGTCGGGTAATCAACTCCGTCAACATCCGATTCATAAATCATCAGCGACATGGACAGCTTTGCGATGTAAATGCAATCCATCCTGGAGCGACCACCAGGATCAAGACACTCAAAGGGAATGCTTTCTCAATTAAAGCATCACAGCTATTCAACGCACTCCCCAGGTGGCTATGCGACTGTAATGGTCAGAGTCTGGATAGTTTCAAACTGAAGCTGGACAAGTTCTTGGGAACATTACCTGATGAACCAAAACTACCGCAATATCATCTACGAGCGTCCAGCAATTCCATCGTCGACCAGTTGGCGCAGAGACGAGCTGACGGGATATTCTAGTGGCGGCGCATCAGCGTGGCCACGGGCGCAATTTGCTGCCCGCAACATCGCACTTCAGGAACTTCAGGTGTGTGTGTGTATGTGTATGTATGTGTGTGTACATGTGTGTGTGTGTGTATGTGTGTGTACATGTGTGTGTGTGTGTATGTGTGTGTACATGTGTGTGTGTGTGTGTGTGTGTGTGTGTGTGTGTGTGTGTGTAGGTATGTGTGTGTGTGTGTGTAGGTATGTGTGTGTGTGTGTAGGTATGTGTGTGTGTGTGTGTGTGTGTGTGTGTGTACGTGTGTGTGTGTGTACGTGTGTGTGTGTAGGTATGTGTGTGTGTGTGTGTACGTATGTGTGTGTGTGTGTGTGTGTGTATGTGTGTGTGTGTGTGTATGTGTGTGTGTGTGTGTGTGTGGACGTGTGTGTGTGTGTAGGTATGTGTGTACGTGTTTGTGTGTGTGTGTGTGTGTGTACGTGTGTGTGTAGGTGTGTAGGTGTGTGTGTGTGAGTGTAGGTGTGTGTGTGTGAGTGTACGTGTGTGTGTGTCTAGGTATGTGTGTACGTGTGTGTGTGCGTGTGTAGGTGTGTGCGTGTGTGTGTGTGTGTAGGTGTAAAACATAATAATAAATGGTTTATTTCATATAGTGCAGCCCTGGGGCAGAAAATATACATGGGTGAGACAATGTAAAAGAATGTGTGTGTACGTGTGTGTATGTGTGTGTGTGTGTGTACGTGTGTGTGTGTGTACGTGTGTGTGTGTGTACGTGTGTGTGTGTGTGTACGTGTGTGTGTGTGTACGTGTGTGTATGGACATGTTACATTCACTTGAGAACGATGCCACAGTCGATATTATTTATCTAGACTTTTCAAAAGCTTTCGACAAAGACGATCACCAAATACTGATACAGAAACTGTCACATATTGGAATCAGAGGAAAACTGCTCAAGTGGATAAAGTGCTTTTTAGAGAACAGAAACCAAGCAGTTGTTGTAGAAGGAGTGTTGAGCGGAGTGGCACAAGGGTCAGTCATTGGCCCTTTGCTATTCTTAATATTCATGAGAGATATAGACACAAATATTTCCCATTGCACTGCATCTTTTTTTGCAGATGACACTAGACTTTTGAGTACAGTGAGGAACAACGAAGACCTTAGAATGACACAAATGGATTTAAATAAAATATACCAGTGGGCAGCCAATAACAACATGAGTTTCAACAGCTCCAAATTGGAGTTGATGAGATACAGTCATCTCAATATTGATATCCCCAACAATTATTATAGAACACTAGAAGGACAAATAATTGAACAATACAGACACGTCAAGGATCTAGGAGTAACATTAAGTGATGATGGCAACTTTCAACAACAAATAGACAACAGAAGTTACAAAGGCGAGACAGACAATGGGATGGATACTAAGAACCTTTACAACAAGAGAGCCCACTGTACTGTACTGTACTTCTAACACTATATAAAGCACTTATACTTCCTCTCTTAGAGTACTGCTGTGTTCTCTGGAATCCAAGTACAGTAGGACAAATTAGAAAAGTAGAAGCAATGCAACGAACATTTACTACAAGGATGGCGGGTATGCAGAATAATAACTACTGGGAACGACTAGCTGTCCTCAAATTATACTCACTGGAAAGAACACGAGAACGATACATAATTATATACATTTGGAAAATTATTAATGGACTTGTCCCTAAGCTGGAAAATGAAAGCTCAATCCGAACAGCCAACCATGGAAGAAGAGACCTAATGTACACCATATAACGAGATGGACAACACTACATGGAAGAAGAGACCTAATGTACACCATATAACGAGATGGACAACACTACATGGAAGAAGAGACCTAATGTACACCATACCACCGATATTGACGACATGGACAACACTACATGGAAGAAGAGACCTAATGTACACCATACTACTGATATTGACGACATGGACAACACTACATGGAAGAAGAGGCCTAATGTACACCATACTACTGATATTGACGACATGTACAACACTACAAACACTAAGAGAAAACTCCATAGCAGTGCAGGGTCCCCGGCTGTTCAACTGTATCCCACGAGAGCTACCTTCATACTCTGGATCTTTAGAAAGATTCAAAACCCGACTAGACGAGGTGGTGGACAAACCATCACTGCCCCATTATTACCAGGCCACTGAAGGGAACAGCCTGCTACATCAAGTTACACCAACCAACTAAAGGTGGCACACCAGCCACTGCCCCATTATTACCAGGCCACTGAAGGGAACAGCCTGCTACATCAAGTTACACCAACCAACTAAAGGTGGCACACCAGCCACTGCCCCATTATTACCAGGCCACTGAAGGGAACAGCCTGCTACATCAAGTTACACCGACCAACTAAAGGTGGCGCACCAGCGTGACCTAGGCTGTCAGCCCTAAACAACATCACAGGAAATCACAGCTGTGTGTGTGTGTGTGTGTGTGTGTGTGTGTGTGTGTATGAAGAGAAATGAAAACTAACAAAATGCATAATTTCTGAAAATCATTGGATACAAAAACATTAAAATATAGGCATTTTTATCTATACTCTCTCTCTCTCTCTCTCTCTCTCTCTCTCTCTCTCTCTCTCTCTCTCTCTCTCTCTCTCTCTCTCTCTCTCTCTCTCTCTCTCTCTCTCTCTCTCTCTCTCTCTCTCTCACACACACACACACACACACACACACATACACACACACACACACACACACTCTCTCTTTTTATGTATGTATGTATCTATCTATCACAAACTATCTATCTATCCATCCATCAATCTATATATACTCTCTCTCACACACACACTCACTCACTCTCTCTCTTTATGTATGTATGTATGTATGTATCTATCACAAACTATCTATCTATCAACTGTCTGTGAACCTGAAATATTAATTAAACAATGTTAGTTCATCAATCAAAGAAGTAGACACAGTAATAATAATAATAATAATAAAAATAATAATAATAATAATAACAATAACAATAACAATAACAATAACAACAATAATAATAATAATAATAATAATAACAATAACAATAATAATAATAATAATAATAATAATAATAATAATAATAATAATAATAATAATAATAATAATGATGATAATTATGCTAATAATAATAATGATGATAATGATGCTAATAATAATAATGAGAGGTGCTGCATTACAGTTTATGGTATTTATTGAGAGAATTACCATTTTGCAGCAGTGTTGACAGATCCGAGTATTTTGCCCCAGTCATTCATTGTACATTATCACGATAATTTCACGGTAGTTTGTCCAGGTTAAGTCCCGGTAGTTTGTCCAGGTTAAGACCTGGTAGTTTGTCCAGGTTAAGTCCTGGTAGTCTGCCCGGGTTAAGACCTGGTAGTTTGTCCAGGTTAAGTCCTGGTAGTCTGCCCGGGTTAAGACCTGGTAGTTTGTCCAGGTTAAGTCCTGGTAGTCTGCCCGGGTTAAGACCTGGTAGTTTGTCCAGGTTAAGTCCTGGTAGTCTGCCTGGGTTAAGACCTGGTAGTTTGTCCAGGTTAAGTCCTGGTAGTCTGCCCAGGTTAAGACCCGGTAGTTTGTCCAGGTTAAGTCCTGGTAGTCTGCTGTGGTCTAGTCTAGTCTAGGTAATAGTCAAACCAGCACTATTTGATACTCTGGGTGATGGCCAGAGGTGTCTGTACTACTACCCCGGGCATCAGTCACCAGGCCTATAAACTTATAATCCACCTCTTTACCTTACCCTCCTGTCTGTTTCTCTATCTGTCTGTCTCTCAATATACTTTAGTTTTTTCTCATGCTATGACTTTGTTCCCTATAAAATATCCCTTTACTCTCTATATAATATCCTTTGCTTGGCTGTACAAAGCAGGACAGAGGGAGTGTGATGAACATTTCATGGTGATGGTATAGCAAGGAATGAATTACTTGACCTGACCAACAGTAGGTAGGTAGGTGTGACCTGAGTGTGTCATGTACAGTCAAGGACACTGAGACAGCAACACAACACTACACATATGTGTTGCCAAGTATACTGTAAGATATACAAAGTATAGTTGTTCCATCTTCAAATCCAAAGTTATTTATAAAACCAAGCAGTAGCCTAAAACAACTAATTATTTCATAGTGATGAAGGCAAGCAATGATAGTATGAGTGAGTGAGAGAGATTATACATACATACATACATACATACTGTTACATATATACACATAAACAACTAATTATTTCATAGTGATGAAAGCAAGCAATGACAGACCCAAAATAAATAAATAAAATTACCTGTGGATGAAGGAGTGTGCATTGATGTACAATTGATGCTGCAACACCTCTTGGTTCACACCTGTTGCAACACCTTATTAATCAATCCTACCTGGAAATGTAAATAATGTAATAATCATCATAATAATAAAATATGTAACACAACAATATTTATATTTAACTACCAGTACTCTATGTTAAATATGGAAACAATTACTGTTATTATTGTTATTGTGTATATTTTTGGGGGTAAATATGGAAAGAATTACCATTATTGTGTACATTTTTTTCAGTAAATATTGAAGGAATTACAGTTATTGTGTATAATTGTTGTTTTTTGTTAAATTTAAATCGGGCATTTTGAAATTAGCCTGACCTTACCTTACCTAACCTAACCTAAACCAAGACAGACTACCAGGACCTAACCTGGACAAACGACCGGGAAATAACCGTGATAAAGTACGGGAAATGACCAGGGCAAAATACTGGGACCTAGCCAGATCTGGCAACACTGCTATAACACGGTAATTCTTTCAATAAATACAGTATTTTGCCCCGGCCATTTCCTGTACTTTACCACGGTTATTTCACGGTAGTTTGCCCAGGTTAGGTTAGGTCCGGTAGTCTGCTGTGGTCTAGGTTAGGTAAGGTAAGGTAAGGTAAGGTTAGGTAAGGTAAGGTAGATAAGGTTAGGTAAGGTAGATAAGGTTAGGTAAGGTAAGGTAAGGTAAGATAAGGTAAGGCGGGGCAGGGCGGGGCGGGGCGAGGCGAGGTAAGGTTAGGTAAGGTAAGGTAAGGTAAGGTTAGGTCAGGTCAGGTAAGGTTAGGTCAGGTTAGGTTAATTTCAAAATGCTTCCTTTGAATGTCTTTGAAATTTGTGGATGAAATGCCATAGAATAAAATAGTTTTATAATGTTCTAATTAAGTGGGTAATGAAGGTAGAAAAAATAGTTCATGATAAATGGTAATTCATTCAATATTTACCAAAACACCATAATGAAAAATGTTTTAAAATGGTCTAAATAAATAGTAATTAATAATAAATACTGTATAATGTCTATATAAGTAGGTAATTATATTAAAATATACAATATAGTTAATGAAGTAATTCTGTAAATTTACCATAACAATTTTAACTCTACTAAATGAATAAATAAATTAATTAAATAGTTTTAACATTCTGTGGGACATATGAGGACTTTTCCCATCTTATTTATCCTTTTATCACCATTTATCTATATCACAGGGATAATTTATTTACTTAACACCTTGAAATAAATAATGGTACTAAAATAATGGTAGTAATAATCAAATAATTATCTGTTATTGCCTTATTTCATCATTTATCGTCTTATTTATCCATTTATCATCATTTATTTACTTATCAACATCTTGAAATAAATAATAATTAAAATAAAGGTAGTAATAATTAAATAATTATCTTATCGTCTTATTTATCCATTTATCGTTATTAATCTACATCACAGGGATCCTTTATTTACTTATCAACACCTTGGAATAACCAAGTAATAAATAATTAATTAAATAAAGACAACATTTACCCGTAACAAAATCATTATCTATTTTTTCCATTCACCGGTTCGTCTTATTTCGTCATTTATCGACTTATTTATCCATTTATTACACTTTATCTACATCATTGGGGTCATTTATTTACTTATCAACACTTCAGAATTGTCAAGGAATAAATAATTAATTAGATAAAGTTAATATTTACCAGTGATAAATTTTTCCATTCACAGGTTCACAATTTATCATACTATTCCGTCATTTATCGTCTTATTTATGCATTTATCGTCACTTATCTACATCATAGGGGTCATTTATTTACTTATCAACACCTTGGAATGGTCAGGGAATAAATAATTAATTAAATAAAGACAATATTTACCTTCTAGTCTGGGAACCATGATTACCTCTGTCTGTTGGCTGTGTTGATCTCTCGTCAGTGTTACCAGCTCAGATGTTTGTTGATCTCTCATCAGTGTTACCAGCTCAGGTTTAGTAAGTTCAGTTCTGTAACTTTTCAACGGCTCCCCTTTGGTTATTTATTGTTATTTATTTATTGTTATTTATTTATTTGTTATTTTTGTTATTTATTTTATTTGTTTTTTCTACGATACCTGCTGAGTTTTTGTCTGTTTTTTTTTTTCCACACTTCTACTACTAATATATCTTTTACTTTTTCTATATTTTCAAATAATAATTGTTCACATAATTTTGATGTATTCTGATGAATTCTGTAAATTTGGTAAATAGAGTAAACAATATTCTAAGTGTTCCTTTTCTGCACACACACACACACACACACACACACATCCTTCACATTTTTCTGATTCACCTATAAATCACTTTCTATCACTTAATTAGATTTAGGGTGTTGATTCTTAACTTAAATTACAAAACTGATCCATACGTAATATCATATAATATATTTTCTTGTTTTATTTATTTATTATATTTCTTATATAATGTTAAACTTTAGTTTTGGGCTTAAATTCTCCTTTTCTCTAAATTTCCTTTTAATCTTTTCCTTCTTTAGTTTCTTTATAGTATTTTCATTTATCTGTAATTAATTATTTAATGATTTCCTGTGTACTTTTCATCCACTTTTCATTTCTATGAGTTTCTTTTAATTAATAAAGGAATCGAACACAATATATGACGTCACGAGCCTAATTATTTACTTGTAATTATTTGTTTATAAGATAATAATAATAATACTAGTAATAATACTAATACTAATACTGATAATACTAATGATAATGATAATGATAATGATAATATATATATATATATATATATATATATATATATATATATATATATATATATATATATATATATATATATATATATATA
>JAWZYT010003889.1:7500-23835 GCA_034508575.1 Petrolisthes manimaculis | reverse complement strand
TAACTCACAGAGAGGAGAGAAAAAAGATAAGAACTTGAAATTTTATGCAGTTTATATTCTCTCTCTCTCTCTCTCTCTCTCTCTCTCTCTCATCTCTCTCTCTCTCCTCTCTCTCTCTCTCTCTCCTCTCTCTCTCTCTCTCTCTCTCAAGTTTTATGCTGTTTATACACACACACTCTCTCTCTCAAATTGTATTATCTGTACACACACACACACACACACACACACACCTCTCTCTCTCTCTCTCTCTCTCTCTCTCTCTCTCTCTCTCTCCTGCTCTCTCTCTCTCTCTTCTCTCTCTCTCTCTCTCTCTCTCTCTCTCTCTCTCTCTTCTCTCTCTCCTCTCTCTCTCTCTCTCAAATTTTATGCTGTTTAATACACACACACACACACACACACACCACACCCACTCTCTCTCTCTTCTCTCTCTTCCTCTCTCTCTCTCTCTCCTCTCTCTCTCTCTCTCTCTCCTCTCTCTCTCTCTCCTCTCTCTCTCTCTCTCTCTCTCATTTGTTTTTCTTTACTTTGGATCTGCAGTAATTACAAAACTCTCACCACAAACTTGGTCGGTGGTTTTCTCAACAGTGGACACCTAATAAGTAAAGGGGTCGACTAAAGGTGAAAAAAATGTTAAAAAAAAGAGATATATATAGTAAATGATAAAGGAGAAAGAAAACGATAAAAAAAATGAATGATAGAAAGATGGAATAGGAGAATGAGTACGACAGAAAAGGAGGAGAAGACAGATAGGGGAAAATGAAAGAACAAAAAAAGGAAATAGGACAGATAGAAAATGAGAAATAAAAAGAAAAAAGAAAAATTGATAAAAGGAGCTAAAAAAAATAAAGCCAGAGAAGGAGGGACAAAAATGAAAAAAAGGAGAAAATGCATATATAATAAGACGAAAAAAAAATAAGAAAGATAGAATAGGACAAAAAGAAAAGATAGACGAGTAAAAAAATAAATGAAAGACAAAAAAGAAATAAAAAAGAGAAAAAATATAGGAAAAGAACAAGGATGAAAGAAAGAGTAGGATAGATTTTTTTTTTCTCTCTTTTGGATTCCATTTTTTTTTTCTCTTTTGGATTCCATTTTTTTTTATTGTTTTTGTTGTTATCGTGTTTAGTTTTATTGTTATTGTTTTTAATTATATTTTTATTGTTATATTTTGGTTTTCTTGGTATTGTTGTTAGTTTTTATTGTTATTGTTTTTTAGTGTTACTGTTATTGCTATTAGTTGTACTGTTATTATTTTTAGTTTTATTGTTATTGTTTTTTTTTTGTTTTTTTTTTGGGGGGTTGCAAGAATAAAAACAAATCACAACAATTAGTGAGTAATTGTATGTATAAACAGCCATAAACAAAATCAGACAAACACACAAGATAGATAAAATTATAGATAAACGAAAAAAAAAAAATGCAAACAGTAAGAAAATAAGAACAAACATAAACACAAACAAAAAATATAAACAGATACAAACATAAAAGCAGACAGATAGACACAGACAAACAGACAGACAGACAAATAAACAGAAAAATATAAACAAATCGACAGACAGACAGACAGACAGACAGAGTACCAAAAACACAGGGCCCTCAAACCGACTACATTTGGTAAACCCACACACACACAGCACTCACACACACTGTTAGACGGCACACATTTGCACTTCCGACCTGGTGGCGATTTGGAACGAGGCAGACTGAAACGCTCCGTATTTTTTTTTTCTTTTTTTTTATTTCTTTTTCATTTTTCATTTTTCGACACATTCTTTTTTTTTTTTACCTATCCTATTTTCATTTACAGTACAGGGGAAGGTTCTATCTTTATTAATTGGTGGTGGATCTTTTTTTTTGTTTTGTTATTTTTATCTCTGCCTCTTTGATTTTGCTAGTGTGTGTGTGTGGTGTGTGTGTGTGTGTGTGTGTGTGTGTGTGTGTGTGTGTGTGTGTGTGTGTGTTTAACCCTTGTACCCTCTCTCTCTCTCTCTCTCTCTCTCTCTCTCTCTCTCTCTCTCTCTCTCTCTCTCTCTCATCCTCTTTCTCCTCATTACCGCTGATTGGTCACAAGACTATGAGAAGGGAACGTGAAGCGAGTTAAAACAAGACTGATATCACCACCACCCACCACCCACCACCACCACCTCATCTGTTTCCTGACACACTGTAGCAATCACAACCCTCCAACACAGAGATAAAACACCATTATCTTCCTATACTCTTGGCGAGTTTGGAGGAATCAAAGGCCTTCAGAACTGCTATGCCTCCTTTAAAATCTTGCCCTAAGACGGGTTTTCCTATTTCATTCTAATTGTCTAGCGTAAGTTTCTGTCTAGTGCATTATTTTACTTGAGGTTTTTAGAACAATTGAAGGACTCCATGATAATAATAAATTATGTGAACACAAGCATTTCTTTCCTCCGTTTAGAAAATTCGTTTTGGTGTTAGTGAGAGTGGACACACTAGCATACACGCACACCTACATACACACATATATATGTATTTGTTGTTAAGGCCTGTCATGTAGGTCTCGGCGTATTCAAATCGTCATCACACAGGCAGAGAGAGAGAGAGAGAGAGAGAGAGAGAGAGAGAGAGAGAGAGAGAGAGAGAGAGAGAGAGTCGGTCAACCCCGCCACATTTGATCTTTAACACTAATGAGAGAGAGAGAGAGAGAGAGATAGAGAGAGAGAGTGAAGGCAAGTCGACCCCCACCATATTTATCTTTACACTTATGAGAGACGAGACTCACTAACGAGAGAAAAGTGATCAGTCCTGACATTTCAATATTCCAGATATATATGACATTGGTATTAAACTATTAATGGGATAATTTGTTGTGGGCTAATATCATATATACATACATACTGTATATACATACTATTAATTTATGCAATACTGCAATTATCACTACAACTACAAGCCTATTGACACAATAAAAATAACAGCTACAATTGCAACTAATTCCACTACTACCACTACCACACCTACTAGTACTACCACTACTACATCCCACGCCGCTAAGACCACTACTACCACTACCACAACTACTACTACTACCACTACTATATTACATGCCACCACGGCCAGAGATGATTGTAACAAAATGAAAAATAAATGAGTGAAGGTGTTAAGCCCATGAAGGTTTTAGGCAGGTAGAGTCTGCTTTCTCAGAGATGAATAGCTCGTTAAGGTGAAAGTTGGCCACGCACTGAGCATTATGCAAATACCAGATAATTAGCCACACACACACACACACACACACACACCATTCCTAGTCCAATCTAGTCTAGTCTTGTCTTTTCTTCACACATCACAACATTTTCTTCACCGTGTCTTTAATGGTGTGTGTTGTGCAATTTTTTTTTTTTTGTCTTTTCAAGTTCTGCGTCTAATCATTTTTATGCAAGGTAAAATTTTGTGTGGTGATGATTTTTGTATCAACGATTTTTTTTTTTTGTTTTTTTGTGTTGTGTGTGTGTGGTGTTTATGCATGGTAGTTTATATTTGTGTGGTGGTGAGTCTGAGGTCCAGTTTTAACCATTTTTGTATATAAGGATTTGTGGTTTGAAGCAAGATATATCATTATTCCTTGTGTTATATACTATGAATTTGAGGTCATTCTAATTATGTTGGTTCTGGGGGAGAAAATGTTTAGTTTAGACGAGTATGATTCCCGTCAGTTATTGGGGATGGAATGGGTCTGTTTCATTCACAATTTTTAGGTGAAGGAAAAATTAAAATGGGATGGTTGGGGGGGGGGGGGTTGGGGTGTGTGGGAGTAGGGGACAAGTTTGGGGGAGGGGGGTGCGGGAATAGGAGGACAGGCTTGGTGGGGGGGTAGGGTAGAAAGCCTATCCCCTGTTCCCGCGTCCTCTTAACCACCCCCAAGTCTGTCTCTCTACTCCAGCACCCTCAAGACCCCCACGACCCCCCCAAGCCTGTCCCCCTATTCCCGCACCCCCTTAAAAATGAGTGCTAATTACTGAGTGTGATAACATGGTGGGCGGGTGTTGGATCCGGCTTGGTAGTATTCCAGGTCAAAGGTAACGTTAATAAGTGACCTTTGATAATGCAAAACAACACCTATACAGAGTCATTTATCATTATTATTATTATTATTGTTGTTGTTATTATTATTGTTGTTGTTATTATTATTGTTGTTATTATCATTATTATTGTTATATTTATTATTATTATTATTATTGTTATATCTATTATTATTATTATTATTATTGTTATATTCATTATTATTATTATTATTGTTATATTTTTATTATTATTATTATTATTATTATTATTATTACACCAAACTATTCCAAACAACAGGACACCATTATTTCTATTAACTTGGTCCTGTATCCTGTCATACTTTGGAGGAATCAAGGCATTTTAATGAACACCAACAGTATCAACATCAGTAACAAGTGACCAGGGATACCAACCACTCACTTCAAGAGTTGGTTCAGAAAGTCTCGTGTAGCGTGGCATAATGTATCGTACAGTAAAGGTGACGAAAAAAAAAATTATATATACATAGATATAAATTTATGACCTTTACGTATAGGTTAGAGTACCGGTATATTATATAGATATAAATGTATGACCTTTACGTGTAGGTTAGAGTATATTATATGTGTATAAATATATGACCTTTACGTGTAGGTTAGAGTATATTATATGTGTATAAATATATGACCTTTACGTGTAGGTTAGAGTATATTATATGTGTATAAATATATGACCTTTACGTGTAGGTTAGAGTATATATGTATATTTGGGTCATCCACAATACTCTGCCGTTCTGCCAACTTTCCCCAATTCACACCACACTTTATCATTCACCCCTGGTCGTTACAAGTTATATCATTTCTCCCTCCTTAAACAAACACAAATGCACACACACACACCACACGAAAAAAAATAAAAAATAAATAAAACGTATACGCACACCGACACTTTATACAAACAGTACAAATAAATATAGACTCATGCATCACTGGGTAACATCGGGGATACATAAATTTTTACTTTATAATATTATACTGTACTACAATAATGATTACAGTACTACTAATGTTACAAACTACTAAGCCCTTGAATCTTTCCACGTTTGGGAGGGGAAGGTAAAATTATATTGTTGGTAATTAAATACTCTCTCTACAGTGTAAAGTATCTTCTGTATAATAATATGTACTGTTATAAAATGTATGTTGTTGTTGTTGTTGTTGTTGTTTATGTTGTTTATGAATTATGGGGTCAGTCATTTATATTGAGTGCTCTCGAAGGCTATATTAATTCCTGCAAATGATGCAACACAACACATCTCCTATTTATTTTTATACTGAGGTAGGCCTATAGTCTCTCTTCTGACATATAGTTTGCAGGAATCAGTAGCCCTCAAATTTTGTCCATTAAACAAATAATCACCTCCAGGACTAAATGTGATCTGTACAGAATATTGTTACAGGAATTTTACAGTATTCACCAAACTCCACCAGAGCCTCCTTCAATATACGTTCTATCCGGCGGCAAACACATGTGGCAAAGTCCAAAAATATGACTGCAATATCCGAGGTGGCAACTGAATATTGTTCGTGAATACTGCTTGGTGTTCTGTGAAAGAAAATATATAAAATACCTTAAAAATTGTGTTTAATCTGGACAGTGGGTTTCCCAAGCTGTTCTCTCTCTCTAACTAAACCTTATTTGCTATCTCTCTCTCTCTCTCTCTCTCTCTCTCTCTCTCTCTCTCTCTCTCTCTCTCTTTGCGTCAAGGTTGTAGTGGTGTGTTGAATGTCTATTATTTATTCTCTAAGGGGTTATATTCATTGTGTTGTGGGTGACCGACTTAGAAGGCTACTGTTTCCTCCAAACAATGCCGCCGCCAGGAGAGACAGTACAGTACAACACGAGTATAACAGTAGGGAAATAATGGGAGTTACAGCCAGGTTTGGAGGAATCAGCGGCCGTCCAATTCTCTCTCACACACACACAACAGATCACCACCAAAATTAAACTGGTAAACCGTGTACCACTTGGCCTCGCTGCACTCACTCGCCCTTGACCCTCTCCCCATTTTTTACAACTCGCCATTTTTCGAGGGTAACTCTGGCGTTGTTACCTGGGATAGGAATTGGAGAGCAGCTTCACCAACATGCACACACCGATCCTGTTTAGTCGCTCTATAGTCCTACTGTTTTTTAATTAACGGGGATTTTTTTGAGGGAGAATTCTATTGACGGCTACTAACTAATGATTCCTCCAAATTATGTCACGAAACAACAGATCCCTTATTAGTCTGTTTTCTCAGTATACTATTGTGGGATCTGTTTTCTTGCAGTGTTTGGAAGGCTACGTAAACTCCAAAACACCCACCAACAAAGACCATGCACTCATTGATGGGTCACCTGCGCAGTACTGTCACATTGATGGGTCACCTGCGCAGTACTGACGCATTTGTTCGCAATAGTATACGCTCACTGTGTTTTCATGCACCGGTAATTCAATAACGCATCACAGCCTAAGTACTGATACCTCCAACCCGTGCCATTAAAAACATTTATACTTTGTGGGGTTCTGTATTTTATTCGGGAAATTCTGTGTTGATATCAGTAGCAAGCAGCATCCAGTTCCCCCGACAACACCATCACCATCATCATCATCATCATCATCATCATCATGGGTCCAAGTTAATGAAAACTCCCACACCAAGTTACGACACACACACACACACACACACACACACACACACACACACACACACACACTCGTTTCATGTTAGGGCCTAATTTTGTGGATGTATTGTCTCGCCTCCTGCTTAGGTATGCATGTGTTTAGCATTTTTAATCCATTCAAAGTAAATATGAGCATTATACATTGGCTGGTTTATTTCCAAACTATGCCGTAGTGATACTAAAATATCTTATATGTATCTTATGTGTACAGTATATATATAAATTTTCCGGTTTAAATAACTGCTGATGTTTATGAACGTGTGAAATATTTTACATTTATGTATTTTTGGTGAATTAAAAAAGGTTTATAGGTTAATATAGACATCAATGAAGTAATATTAATATGGGAAGGTCAGACAATGCATTAAAACACTATGGGATTATTTAACTAAGACCATTAACAACCATTTATTTTATTAGTTTTTACAGTACCAATATTTTCTCCTCAGCTGAATAAAATCGCCTACACTTACTTGTATTAACAAGTAGATTATCACGTTGTTAAGAAAATGGTAAGAGTTGTATTTCTTTCCGTCTTTAGTCAATATAAATAAGAAATATATAATAAGCGACGTATTTGCTCGTCAACAAGGAAGGAAGAGGACGAAAAAATAGACATGTAATCCGGACCAAGAATTTCCAACTAATAGATAAAAAAGAAAAGAAATACGAAACCATCAGAAACGAGTCATCAAAAGCAAAAAAAAAAAAAAAGAAAAAAAAAGAAAAAAAGATAAGGAGTAAAAATAAATGGAATCACAAAGAGAGAAGAAATAAATAACGGGCACGAAGATTAAAAAGTAAGAAATATAATGTTTGAAATAGTAAAAAGGAGAGGAGGGAGGGAAGGAGAGGAGGGAGGGAGGGAGGGCATAGCTGTGGTGTTGAGCGTGTCTGGCCTGGCTTCATCTTTATTGACAATCGTTATTTGAGTGGCCTGAGGGGAGAGAGGGAGGGAAGAAAGAGTGGTGGAAGTTAGAGAGAGAGAGAGAGAGAGAGAGAGAGAGAGAGAGAGAGAGAGAGAGAGGGGGGGGGGGGGGAGGGGGGAGATGATTTAATTAATATATTTGAAAGAGGAATAAAATTATAAACACACAGACAAATAGATTCACAGGAATATCTAGACAGACATATTAATTTCAAGACAGATGGATAAAGAGAGATCAAAGACAAAGAAGATGAGAGCAGTAAGTTGTGAGTAAGACAGAAGAAAGAGAAGTTCTGAGAAATAGATGAAAAATTAGAATTCTTAGAAGATATGATGAAAGCAGGTAGCCGAGCATAAACAGTCAACTAATTATAAGAGACAAAGCAGCAGAGAAAGAGGAGACAGCAGAGAAATATGAGATAGCAGAGATAGAAGACACAGCAGATAAAGGAGAGACAGCAGAGAAAGGAGAGACAGGAGAGAGAAAAGACAGCAGAGAAAGGAAAGACAGTAGAGATAGAAGAGACAGCAGAGATAAAAAAAGGGCAGAGATAGAAGAGAGAGCAGAGAAAGGAGAGGAGAGACAGCAGAGAGATGAGGAGAATGAGAGGAGAGCCTTCGAATGATAATACATATACAGTGTGTGTGTGTGTGTGTGTGTGGGTGTGGGTGTGTGTGTGGGTGTGGGTGTGTGTGGGTGTGTGTGTGTGTGTGTGTGTGTGTGTGTGTGTGTGTGTGTGTGTGTGAGTGTGTTACAATTCTTTAATCACAGAGAAGTTTTTCTTGGTTAATTACCTATACAATTAATTAACCTTAAACTACGGCTTACAACACGTGTAATAAT
Source organism: Petrolisthes manimaculis (assembly GCA_034508575.1). Taxonomy (NCBI): domain Eukaryota; kingdom Metazoa; phylum Arthropoda; class Malacostraca; order Decapoda; family Porcellanidae; genus Petrolisthes; species Petrolisthes manimaculis. The sequence continues at coordinate 15,326 of JAWZYT010003889.1, read as the reverse complement.
AGTTATGACTAGACTAACACCAAACGTTTCAACACGTCACAGGAAAACAACACCAGTAGTCTCAAAGTAAACAAGGACATCCCCTCGACTTTCTTGGTCATGGTGGGTTGGGTATTGTAATGAACCTACTGTGTGTAATTAGCAAGGAAGGCACGAATGAAGTTAAATATACAGAGTGGAGAGAGGAGAGGAGAGGAGAGGAGAATTTAAAAGTGTAGGTGAAAGGAGAGCTCTGATTGTGTGAGGGAGAGGGGAGAGAGCTTCGAGTGAGAGTTGAAGAGGGGTGAGCAGTGAGTGTGAAAAGGAAAGGGGGAGCTCTTGAGTGTGAGAGCGGTGTGTGTAGGTGCGTGTGTGGGTTGGAGAGGGAGAGAAAAAAAGATTGTGTGTGGACGAAAAAGAAACAGAAAATGAGTGTGTATGCAAGGGGCTGAATGTGTGTGTGTGTGTGTGTGTATATGTGTGAGTGTACTAGTGTATACTCGTGTGTGTGTGTGTATGTGTGTGTGTGTGTGTATGTGTGTGTGTGTGTGTATATGTGTGTGTACTAGTGTATACTCGTGTGTGTGTGTGTATGTGTGTTCTTGTGTGTGTGTATGTGTGTTCTTGTGTGTGTGTACTTATGTATACTTGTGTGTGCGTGTGTAGGTGTGTATTAATAAAACATTATTTGACCTTAAGTTTTTGTAGCAGCGAAACGTAGGCATTCAAAAACTCAGAGACGCTTATTGTTTTCTTACTCATTATGAAAATATTATTTTAAAATACATGGAATAACAAAATAGTAAGAACATTATTAGCAGTAAATACAGCATAAAAAAAGGACACTATCAAAGAAAAACAGAATAAATGGAAGCAATGTTAAAGAATGCAAGGGAAATTTTACAAACTCAATGATAAACACAAGAACTGAAAGACTGACATAAAAACACTGACAAAAAAAAAAAATGATAGCAAAAAGGTGAAAAAAATAATCCCTGTCGTAAAGTAAATATGAAATAAGGTGGGACTGAGGGAATGACAGACACGCATAGCAGAGGAGTAGACGATTTCACAGACAAAACATAAAAAGTTCCTTGGTAATGTCAATCAATAGCCTCTACAATCTACAGTATATTATATAGGTGTGTACAGTCGGCTTCAGTAATTCGTACACAGAGCACTAGTAAATTAAAAGGGGGTCTTTATTCTGCACATTACTGTAATGATTGTTCTGTTGACTGATTCAAGTACGTATATATTACCCAAATAATATTACTGGAAATGTTTGGTGTTAGGGAATTAATGTACTATATTTTCTAGTTGCTCCGAACCCTTGATGTCACAGTGGTGTTTAAGAATTCCTGAGGCAGATTGTACAGTCGGCGGTAGAAGTCCTGTCGCCTCGCCTGCTTCACCGAGACGCACATTGTTCACGGACTCGAAAAATAAACATGCTTAAATTTCTACACTTAATAATCTCGAGTCTATATATGAACATTGCGTGCCTCGGGGAAGCAAGTGAGGCGACAGGACTTTTGCCGCCGACTGTACTTGTGACTATTGTATATTTCTATTTTTTTTTAATCAATAATAATTAAATGCATCGGATTCCTCAGGTCATTAATTATGTTATAATCACAATGTAATATTAATTTACTTTAATACAGTTACGGGAGGTGTAGTATAGTCTGACTGGTACACACACACACACACACAAGCACACACACACACACACACACACACACACACAGAAATAACAGCTTGCAACACAACAACAATACACCACGGAGGGGAAAGGAACAGACAGGGCCAGATGAATGATGGAGTACGGACGGATGCAAGGGGGAGTAGCAACCAGAGAGAGGGAGAAAATAAATAAGGAAAACAAAAATGAGAGGAATGATAAATGACGTACAGTACAAACAAACTTCCTTCCTCAAAAGTTTTACCATAGACTCAGAGGATGTATGTACTGTATACTATCGAGGACAAAACTCGTGTCGTGTAATCTGGTGAAAATATTTGGTATAAGACTAAACATACTTGGCATGAACGTTACTATGGTGTGTCTTTCATTCATTATGTTTCACAGCTAATAATATGATAAGGGGCAAACAGTGATGAGGATATACTGTAGTTTACTTGGCTTCATTTTAGATGATGAGGTGAATTTCCGATTTAGATAAAGTCGCATTATTATATCATTTTAAATCGAACCTTTTCAAAGTCTCGAATCCTATGACACATCACTGAATGAATTTAATAGATCCTGTATTGTAGTCAGAAAATTTAGAGGTAAATGAGTCCTTTAATTATTGCCACGAAACACTACCAATATAGAAGGAGCAGCAAATTTCGTGGCATAGTCAGAAGGAAACAGAAGCCCCCAATTTTCATACACGATCACAGGGTCCTTAACCAATCAACCAACCCTGTTAGACCTATAGCTGTTACAATTAAGAGGATCAGTGCTTCGTCAAATTATGCGGTTGTGTGTATATGTCTCCTGGTTGGTTTGATATTCAGGATAATTATTAGAGAGTGGAAGGGATGGAAGGTCAATCACACTGTCTAAAGTCTATCAAAGGGTTAAGTTTCTTAAATTCCCCAGGCTGGACATCAGAGAAGCCGAACCCAACCCGTTTCGACATCACTTGAATAGAGCCTTGATTCCAAATAAACACACTGCTCTCTCATCAAACTCAAGGTTACAAAGATTTCCTCTATGAATACAAAGTTTCCTGTATGGTTACAAAGATTCCTGTATGGGTATAAAGTTTCCTGTTAGGGTATAAAGTTTCCTGTATGGTAATAAAGTTCCCTGTATGATTACAAAGTTTCCTGTATGGTTATTACGTATGGAGAATATCGCCTGTATAGATGTGGTCGATATTTTAAGAGTTTGGACATCCCTTCCGACCCGAGCTAGATTTTTCCCTTTTAAAGCTTTCCTTCATTTCCTTCTTTATCCTTCGTGTTTGCGGTCCTTCCTCTCTTGTCTCTTTCTCCCTTATGGTACAGTACAATTAAGGTCTTACTGGATTAACACAGTCTTATTTATTCCTCTTTATAATCCAAATATATAGGTAGAATATTGAACGAGAGAGACGTCTTATTGCATTCGTCATTTTAAAGCCGATTTTACATTACTAATTGCAAGCATGAATTACTTATGTCAAGAAATAAACAAAGGAGAACACATGCTGATTATATTTTATCTTTGTGTGTAATGAACATAACACAATGAACATTACACAATAAACGTAGTACAGTATAATTTTGAACGTAGGACGTATTATATGTGAACAGGAACAAAATAAGGGAGAAAATATTTATGTTTTCTCAGAGTAAGACGCTAATTAGATTCATTCATTTCTTTTTCCACTTTTTCTTTTTCTTTGTTCGTTCTTTCTCTGTCCTCACTAAACCTAATTGGATTTCGTTTAGTTCTTCTATTAACCTTTATTTTCTCTCTCTCTCTCTCTCTCTCTCTCTCTCTCTCTCTCTCTCTCTCTCTCTCTCTCTCTCTCTCTCTCTCTCTCTCTCTCTCTCTCTCTCTCTCTCTCTCTCTCTCTCGGCATCATCAACGAAGTATATATATTGCATGTTATTTTTAATGTACATGTTTATGTGTTTATATTATATCCTTACGAAGAAAAACAACAACATCTATAATAAAATAAAAACACTGACACACATACGAAAAGTGGTGCTTCATACATGCATACATTATTTTTATTATATGCCTGTGATTTTGAAGTGTAATTTATTTATTTTTTATGTTGTCGACTATTCCATCCATGCAAAAAAAAAAAAAAAAGGCAAAATAAAAAAATTCCATGCTGTCCCTCCCTTACTCTGAGGCTCAATTTTTTTTTTTTTTTTTTTTTTTTTTCCCTACCGCTACTGCCTCCTCCCCTCCCAGACTTCTCTTAACATTACTTGTGCCTCCTCTTCACATCAATCCTGACTCACTATACCTTCACCCTGCTTGCTTCTTTCCTTTTCCTTCCCTGTCTTTCTTTTCTGTCCCTTCTTGCTTTCACTATCTTTGTCTCTCATTCCTTTACTAGCTTCTTTCCTTTTCCTTCCCTGTTTTCCTTTTCTCTCCCTCTTTCCTTCCCTTCCTGCTTTCCCTTTCTTTGTCTCTCTTACTACTTCCTGCTTTTCCTTTCCCTCCTTCCCTGTCTCTCCTCTCTCCCTAATTTCCTTCTCTGTATCTCTCACCTCCTCCATCTTTATGTCGTCACTTCCCTGTTTTTCCTTTTCCATATACCTTCCACTTTTCTCTGTTTGTCCCTCGTTGCCTCTTCATCCTTTCCTCTCCTTTCCTTCCCTCCCTCAGGTCATCTAACCTTCCTATCCACTCCTCTCGCGCAATATGTCTTCCCACCTCCTCCTCCTTCTCCTCCTCCTCCTCCTCCTCCTACACTCTTACACATCACTTCTCTCTCTCTCTCTCTTTCACTCACTCTCTCTCATATATATATTTATTTATTTATTTCCTTTCCTCTTGTCTTTCATTTGTTATTTTATGTGATTGCCATGTGTATATTTCCGACTGTACACACACACACACACACACACACACACACACACAAATACACACAATTTTACGAAGCACTTCTTACTGTGCCTCTACAACTCCTCTAATTAGCTTTCTCCTCCTACTCCCTCCTCCCGCTTCGACCTTTCCATCTTCAATGCATCTTGCTCTCAACACGAAAATTTGTACAGCACACACACACACACACACACACACACACATGAAATATCCAAACCACACAAGCCAACATACACCATATCTGTGTATGTGTGTATGTATGAGGAGTTGCCCTTGTATATACCTGGATTAATACTAAAAAATTTGAAAGAGGGAGAGCGATAAAGAGAGGAACTAACTTTCCCTGACAACGTACATACAGAACCTCTACTACACGCCATACAGTCTTCACCTCCCACACCCCCACCACCAAAACCCTCCCACTTTACCACTGAAAAGCATTCACATACCGAGGAGGGGAACGACCGAATTTACAAGGAATCCGCAGCCATTATGCGAACGACAGCGAGGCCTCGTAGGAAAAGAGTGAGAAGTGGTTAGCGGAGCAACCTGTGTATATCACCTTGTCAGACACGCATATTTTCCCAAGTGTGTCTGGGTTGAGTTTACACACTCTCTGTATATCCAGTTTTCGACGCGAACACACACACACACACACATACACACACAAACACACACACACACACACACACACACACACACACACATACACACACACACACACACACTCAGGTTATAGGGAACGAGAGTTTGGGTGGGAATCACATTACTCTGTGTGATGCTACACCCGTGAGGTTCACACACATACACTGTTCATACACATGTGTACTTGTAGCCACACATTCTCAACCATCTGTGTACATACATAAGCCAGAATACATTCAGTTATACACAAATTTCTCAAAACATTTCTGGGAGTGTACATTAACAAATTTACACATAATATACACATACACAGAAGTAAAGATAAATACATAAGCACATATGCACAGATATATACAGAGAGGTTAGATACACAGATAAATAAGTGAAAATATATGCACTCTAATATGTATTATATGAATACACAAGTCTACCGACACGTTCATATTTACATACAAAAGTAGGACGCATCCACAACACACAGGATGAAAAATCTTGAAGGAAACTTGGATTTGATTACAAACTTGTGAATTTTTCCCTGACAGGTAGAAACTGCAATATACAAAACTCTTCCCCGTTTTTCCGTGTGATATTTTTTAGCTTTGTGTTGCAAATGTGAAGAAGATGTTAAAGGTGATAAAATAGCGTCTGTGAGATAGAGGTTACTGACTGCTTCCTTTAATACTATACTAAACATTTACTCAACGCAATGTATGTACTAGTAAAAAGTCTGTTTTTGGCATAGTTTTGAGGAACCAATTAATCATAAATATCTTTGCACTATGAAAGTTTTTAATGAGGCTGGATAAAATTCAAAACAACGAAAGTACCGTAAGATTAATTAATAACATTGTCATAACAGTGAAAAATCTCATTCTAAATATAGGATGAAATATTGGATTACAGGCCTTATTCTATAGGCAACTTTACTATAAATGCACGGTAATGGGGTAATACACGTTTGATACATTGGAGCGTCTTGATTCCTCCAAAATGTGCCAGGAAACAAGGCCAGATGAATAATATTAATGGAGGTCTGTTGCTTGGAATAGTGTGGAGGAATCAGTTGCCTCAGATTTACCAACAATATACTACCTCACCTTTAATTTAGTCAGCATAAATCCCTTTATATCTTCCACTATGATTAACGGGGGCAACAACATCGCCCTTGACCCAAATGTTTTCATACAACCTTGCATAACATAACATTGGCTTCTAAAAGTTTGGTCAGAGTCGAACTGTTACTCTGCAGAATTTATTATATCACTCGGAGCATTTCCCAACTATATATCACCCACCATCTTTTCATAAATCACTGTCATTTCTATTTATACGAAATGGAGGATACATTTGTTTGACTGGTAAATTCTTTCAGTAAATTTGTTATTTATGTTTCCCAGCTCTATCCAATGAAAAGAGACAAGCACACAAAGCACAAAACCACACACTAGACCATATGAGTATGTACTGGTCCAAACAAAATAATATTATACACATAAACAAGCAAGCAGTACTTACATAATAACATAATAATATAACACACAGACGTACACGGTATATGCATCATTACATACATATATATACAAACAAACAAGATGTATAAAGAATGATAAACATAGTCTCGTGATTCATACCGACATACATACATAAATACATACATACAATGAGACCTATAAAGAAACACAGGCCTCACCTATATACAAACCAAGGTCAACCTGTTCGTTATTTACAGTCTGGGAACTACTTTTGTCTTCCACTGTACACTGACGTAAACATTTATAATTAGCGCACGATGCACTTGCTCTACCATCTCCGAATAATAATAATAATAATAATAATAATAATAATAATAATAATAATAATAATAACAATAATAATAATAACAATGACAATAATAATAATAATAATAATAATAATAATAATAATAATAATGATATATATATATATATATAAAAAAGAATAATAATAATAATAAATGTCACAACTCTTCAATTAACAGTGACTGAATATTGTGGGTCAAGGACTTGTTCGTTAGTTATATATTATGCCTGGATACACGTGTTCCAGGCAGAAGGAAAAATTAAATGAATAGGACTGTGCCAGAACTCACTCGACTGTTTGTGTGGGTGAGGAAGGGAGGGAGGGAGAGTGTGTGTGTGTGTGTGTGTGTGTGTAGTGGTTAAAAATATAATGAAAGAATGAAGGAAGTACGAGGGGAAACTGTGGTGATGGGTGGGTTAAGAGAGAGACGAGTGGTAAGGAATATGAGAGAGAGAGAGAGAGAGAGAGAGAGAGAGAGAGATGGTATGTGAGAAGTGTAATGAGAGGCGTGAGTGATGAGAGGAGAAGTTTAGGAGTCCTGCCTGGAACCTGAGAGCAGAGAGTAACAGCAGTTGATTCATGGCTTGGAAACTTTGACTGGGGTTTAACTTGGACTGGGGGATAAATGAGGAGATGTTGCTTAACTGGTACTAAGTGCACTTACCGGGAGGAAGCAGATTATTAACAACACCAAGTTTTCTTTTCCTGACATTCATTTCACTTTCAATTTTTGTACATAATTATAGTCGGCAATTTGAGGAGGAAGAATATATAATTTTTTTATCATTAATTTAGGCTATATTGTTGTACATGTTATGAG
>JAWZYT010003889.1:0-2500 GCA_034508575.1 Petrolisthes manimaculis | reverse complement strand
AAACTATATGATTATTATTTATTTTTCCGTGAATACATGATGTAATAGATAGAGTACTACTGTATAAGAGAGCTGCTGGTGGTGGTGGTGGTGTATAGAGAGATGGTTACAGGATAGTGAGTGTTTTGCGTGAGTGAAGAGCGTCGTTGCGTGTGTGGTGTGATTGCGTGTGATTGCGTGCGTGTGGATCATCATAACACGTGGTGGTGCCCATCAGGTTTGAGGCGTGTTTGTGTGTAATGCATTATTTTTTTTCACTGCAGTTTCGTCTTTACACTTTTATGTAGTTTCGTATGGAGTACACTCGATATCATCATACATATAAAATTCTAGATCACATGCAATTCCACACACACACACACACACACACACACACACACACACACTCGCATACATTTCGTGACATGAGGCATTTTCACAACAACACTCATTTCACATCATGTCTAAGATTATATTCGTCCACCATTTCAATGTACTCGTCTCTACCTTAGTGTGTTAGAAGATTAACCAAACAGTATATATATATACCGGTATAGCACATAATATAATGGCCCCTGTATGGTACTATGTGAGGTGAGTGAGTATGAAGCATGAATGTTGCATGTTGCGTGCGTGAGAGTGTAATGTGTTGCGTGTGTTGCGTGTGTTGCAAGAGAGATCAGAGCCGGATATAGGGGGAAGCGCGCACCAGGCCTTTCAGGGGATAGGTGTGTTGTGTGTGTGTGTGTGTGTGTTAGTGGTGTGTGTGTGTGTGTGTGTGTGTGTGTGTGTGTGTGTGTGTGTGTGTGTTGTGTGTGTGTGTGTGTGTGTGTGTGTGTGTGTGTGTGTGTGTTGTGTGTGTGTGTGTGTGAGTGTGTGTGTGTGTGTGTGTGTAGTTTATTTAGGTGTACACAGTGAGGCCTATCTGCGTGTGTTTGTTTGTCTACAGTGTGTTTGTAGGTACAGTACAATGAGTTTTTGTGTATATATGTGTGTCTGTGTATGTACTTAATATTTTCACCTGTGCAAAATGATAATACTTACATACGGCACATATATAAAAGAATATGGTCATAGTGAGAAAATAATGAAAAAAAAAATGTAGTATAAATATCTAATAAAACTTACCCTCCTATTAAGTATTCTTTAACTATCTACTATTAAATATTACTGGTGTTGGAGTTTTGAATGGCATCTCCTTGTTATAGTGTTGCTACGGCAGCTTTAAGTCTGGTGTGCAACAGGGTGAAGTGTAATATAACAAACTGCATCCGATGTGTAGCAATTCAATCAACTATATCAGCGTTGTTGTATTTCCGTTCGTGTGTGTGTGTGTGTGTGTGTGTGTGAGTGTGTGTGTGTGTGTGTGTGTGTGTGTGTGTGTGTGTGTGTGTGTGTGTGTGTGTGTGTGTGTGTGACCAACAGGTGAGCAACGCTGTGTGGTTCGAAGGTAATGTAATGTTGTATAATAATGCCTCTTGGTGTTTGTCTTCTTCTGTAAGTATGAGTCTATACTAAATAGTCCTCGTCTCTCACAAACAATGTTGGTCCGCGTTCGAGACTCCTCATCACTGCGTCCAAACAGAATGAGTGAGGAAGGGTAGTGACCACCTCTATGGATAAGTAAATACACGATGTTTTCCAGTACTTATTAGGTGTATGAGAAAGTACAGTACATGAATCCATATCCAAACTATTTTTTTTTTTTTATCAAAGGGGTGCCTCGTTAATCGTAAAAATTTTGGGAGATCTCCAGAATTGGAATCCGTTTATTTTTTTTAGTCCTTCTATTGTTATGAATGAGTGAAGTAATGGCTACTTTTCCCTTTGACTTCCACAACAATAATTTGTGAGTAGGTCTCCAGAACACCCTCGTTTACGAACTGTTATCACCCATTTTTGTTTTGGTGGTACACATGCATAAACTAATCAAACCCAAGTTATTAAATAAAAACCGTAAATCGGGCACCGCCAACACTTGTACAATATATAATTATTTCCTCTGCCAAGCGCTAAGCCTGGATCAGCGGGGATACGTGTATTACAACAATAAAAACAAAGATGGATCAGCAATTCTAACGAGGCGTGTGTACCTTTTACGTTAGTGTGTGTGTGTGTGGAGTGCGTGGGTGAAGAGTGTGTAAGTGTATGTGTGGAGTGAGTGTGTGGGGGGGGGGAGGTGTATGTATGAGTGTCTGTGTGGGGGGGGGAGGGGTGCGTGTGTGTGTGCGTGTGGTGTGTGAGGCGGTCAGTCAGCTATTTGATTTTTACATTAGGAAATATGAAATCGAGAAGTCAGGATCAATCAACTTTTGTCATCATAATTTTTCTTCACTCATATTCCTCACTGAAAAGGATTGGTTCAGACTTTTTCCCTCCCGACCTGACATGATGTGACCGACTCCTTCTCTCTATGACCATTAAACCTTTGAAGCGGATCTGGGTCGTTATGTGTGATTCTTAGAGCTTGTGGTAATCGTTTGTGTGTGTGTCTGAGTGGGTTGAGTGTGTGTGTGGAGGG
>JAWZYT010003888.1:30000-56919 GCA_034508575.1 Petrolisthes manimaculis | reverse complement strand
AGAGAGAGAGAGAGCCAGAACCCTCTTATTTTGGGTAAACACACATGCTCGGCCGCCCATTCTAATCACGCACTGCCGGTCTTGGAGGTAGTGAGGCACGGGTAGTGGGTACGAGAGAGGCATGGGAAGTGGGGGGGGGGGGACGGGGGAGGCATGGGAAGTGGGGGGGGGGACGGGGGAGGCACGGAATTGGGGGGGGGGGGCGGGAGAGGCACGGGAATTGGGGGGGGGAGAGGCATGGGAAGTGGGGGGGGGGGGGGGCGGGAGAGGCACGGGAAGGATGAATAATAATATAATACAATACTACATACAATAAATACACCTGTGAAAATACAGAAATGCTGTATTTCAACACACCTGCAATACAAACTATCAGCTACAATACTACTTTTTAAGAGTGTATATGTGTTACAATTAATAGTGGTTTTATCCCCGTGACTAGAAGGGAGTCGTTGTAAATGTTGAACTAAAGTGTTAACAGAGACATTAGCACCAACAATATAAGATGACACAGATGCAATCAATACATTAAAAGCAAGGCTGTAAAGTATTTTTTTTTTTTGTATCTGTGTTGTGATAATTGTTAACTATTTTTGTATGACCTGTGAATGAAAAGATTAAAACGAAAACAATAATACTACTCATCTATCATTTAACGACAAACCTTCTTTCTGCCAAAGTGAAAATTACTAATTGATTCGTAAGTAAAACATGGAAAGCACTGAGGCTTCACCCGGAAACAATTTGCATCCTTTGTGTGCTGCAGTAGTTACGCAAAAGCCACGCAAAAATGCTCCACTTTTTCTAACACCACTCTTCTTCTGTGGCGAAAACTGTGTGAATTTTACGTGTGTGTGTGTGTGTGTGTGTGTGTGTGTGAGAGAGAGTGAGAGAGAGAGAGAGAGTAGAGATGAGAGAGAGATGAGAGTGAGAGTGTGTGTGTGTGTGTGTGAGAGAGAGAGATGGAGAGTGTGTGTGTGAGAGAGAGAGAGAGAGAGAGAGTGTGTGTTTATGTGTGTGTGTTCATGTGTGTGTGTTTATGAGTGTGTGTTCATGTGTGTGTGTGTGTTTGTCGGTGATGTAATAAACTGTCCGTGTTCCTTAGACAAAAAATACGAGCTTGTTTCAAGAATCAGTTGGAACATCAGTTACCTTCGTTTCAATTCACCATATAGCAGATAATTTACTTGGACTAATAAAAAATAATCTAAAAGTGATATAATGTGGAGGAACCAGTAGTCACCAGGTGCACAGACTAGAGATGACCCCTCCTCAAGACACACACACAGACAATTATAGAACACACACACACACACACAAACAACACACACACACAAACAACACACAAACAACACACACACACAAACAACACACACACACACACACACAAACAACACACACACACACACACACAAACAACACACACACACACACACTAACACACACTTTAAACTATCCTTCTTGTTTTCTTTTTTTTTCTCGTTCCTTTTCTCAGTCCTTCAAGCCAGACAGAGACACACACACAACCACTAACTAATTTCTATTCCCCTTGATCACCGACATGTGGAAGGGCCCTGCTAATGGCATACATATTCCGTCCAATCAGCAGCAGCCTTGGAAAAAAATAGTACCTCTGTCACTAGGTTTTTTATATTTTTTTTATATATTTTTTTTATTTTTTTTCTATTTTTCCACCTTGCCTTTCTTGTGTCTCTGGAAGCGAACCCCTCACCTCTCCTCTCTTCCCCTTCCCCCTTTTTAATTCAATTCTTTTTACTTGAAATAAATAGCTGCCAGACTTATAAATAATCATAAGACGCACACTCACAAACTCGCTCTCTCTCACACACACACACACACACAACACACACACACACACACACACACACACATGTACATTCTCACATACCCACACTGTTTAGCATACACTTTCTCACTCAGTCGCACGTATTATATATATTACAGAATCTTAATTAAATCAATCTATCTATCTATCTATCTATCTCTATCTCTTTCTATTTCTATCTCTCTCTCTTTCTATCTATCCATTTATCTCTCACACATACATACACACACACAGGAAAATGTTAGGAAGCAACAGTGCTCGACATTTTATTCATTCCGAGTTTACGTTGTGGCTTTGAGCAGTTTAGGAAGCAAGTGAGGAAGAGAGCGGGAGGCTGTGTGTGTGTGTGTGTGTGTGTGTGTGTGTGTGTGTGTGTGTGTGTGTGTGTGTGTGTGTGTGTGTGTGTGTGTGTGTGTGTGTGTGTGTGTGTGTGTGTGTGTGTGTGTGTGTGTGTGTGTGTGTGTGTGTGTGTGTGTGTGTGTGTGTGTGTGTGTATGTGTGTGAGTATCGTGGTGGTCGCCGCTAAAATCGTTATCTCCGCAGCAGCTAAACAAAAGGCAGATATTATGTCTTGTGAAATGTGTTTAATTTGGTGTTTTCAGAGGGTGTTGAGGGAGGCTGGGGGGGGGGGGGGCGTGGGGAGGGGACGGGGGCGCGGAAAGTCTTAAGGGGCCAGTGGTGATGCCGGAAAGGAAAAAGAAATAATAATAATAATGAAAATGCAGGCTGCTGTTTCCTCCTAACTGTAACACGAAACAGTAATTCGACTTTAGGGAGTGTGTTTCGTGGCATGGGTTGGAGGAAGCAGTAGTAGTCCCCATATTATAATTATACCTAAACAAAACGAGAGTAGACCGGCAAAAAAAAAAAAAAAAAAACACTGGAGACTACAGATTCCTCCAAAACTGGGGATTGAAAAAATAAAAAAAAAACTTGTTGGATTCGGTCTAGCAGCATAGTTTGGAGGACTCAGAAGCCCCCCATACAGTATATATGTAGTAATAATAACCAATAGAGAGGAGAGGAGAGGTAGGTGTGGGACGCCAGGGGAGCCGGAGTGTATTGTGCCACGAGGAAAGGAACAAAAAAAAAAAAAAAAAAGAATTTGTACAGGAAGGTGGCGGGAAAAGTAATTATGCGAGATGTAATTAGGGAAGACGCTACGTGATGAGGAAGGCGGGGAGGCTACTTTAGGGATGGAGGGGAACTAGGGGGGTGGTGGTGGAGGGGAACTTGGGTGGGGTGGAGGGGAGCAAGGGTGGTGAGGAGGGGAGTTGGGGTGGTGGTGGGTGGAAGAGTTGGGGGTGGTGGAGGGGGGTGAGTTTGGAGGGGGGTGTTGGAGGGGTGAGAGGGTGGGGGAAAGGTTGAATAGGAAAAAGGGGAAGGTTAAATAGGGGAAAATTAGAAGAGATATAGAGAAGACATCATTAGGCCTGAAAAACCCTGTAGGGACAACAAACACGAAAAAAATATTGTAGGACAGGAGTAAATTTTTATATAGAAACTTATCTATAGTTAGTCACACTCCAGGGAAAGGAGTTAAGGGGGTGTGGGAGTAGGGGACAGGCTTAGGGGGGGGGGGACTGGGGGAATGCAGGAATAGGGGAACAGGCTTAGGGGGGTGACTGAGGGGATGCAGGAATAGGGGGACAGGATTGGGGTGGGTAGAAAGCCTGTCCCCGTATTCCCCCACCCCCCTAACCCCCCAAATTCCCCCCAAGCCTGTCCCCCTACTCCTGCACCCTCTAAAACCCCTCCAAGCCTGTCCCCCTATTCCCACACCCCCTTAAATAAGATAAAATTTTATATACTTTGAAGATCCGGATAAACAAACAGGTTATCCAGATCAAATACGAAAAACTGGATATCTTTATGAAGTGTCCGGATAATTATATGGTGGGGCCGAATTAATAGTTACCGAGTGTCCGCATAAAATAGGGTGTAAACAAACTATCAGGCTGCCGAATAAAAAAAAAAAAAAAAAAAAAAAAAAAAAAAAAAAAAAAAAAAAAAAAATCTTCCTATTTCTCAAGCCATCACGAGTTGACACCTAGAGCAACGAATCACAGAGACCACTTAGCGATAATAAAGAAAATAATACTGTACTCGAAAATTTCTCCCCCATTAATTACTGTGTTTGGGAATATTGATTAAAGAAGCATTGTTTGTTGTTCCCAGCATTGCATTCCTCTACGTCTGTCTGATTATTATGATGTCTATCTTTATATTGTTATGTGTGGCTTCCTGCCCGTATGTATTTTTGTTTTGTGGTTTTATTACTTTAGCGTTAATTATCTATCTACAAGCCTCTCTCACACACACAGAACACCAACACACACACACACACACACAACTACACACACGATACAAACAACACACATCCGACACACAAAAACACCCCCTCCCACACACACACACACAACAATCCCACCACCACCACCACCACCACCACAGACACACAACAAAAACCCACCACACACACACACACACAACAACAACCACAACAACAACCACATCCCTCCAACACACACCTGTTTATAACCTGACTCGTTTCCTTGTTGCTTTTTCCCCCCAACCCCCTCCTCCCTCCTTCCCATCCCATCCCCGTTCACTCTAAGCCTTAATCATATAATTTCTGATAATGTGTTTTGGGTATATATTTTACTAGCCCCGAGCACATTGTTAACTTGTAGTCGTTCATTATACCGTTAGCCCTTTCCTGACCTGCCACCAATATCTGTAGCCTGGAGCTCAAACACAGCTGGAGGTAGAGGCAAGGCAGGCAGTGTTCTGTTCGGGAATAATTTGGTTGGGACGTTGATTATATTGTCAACAGTTGAATCAGGGAATTTATTATGTTTAGGATATTGATAATCACCTGAGATGTGACCAGGTGAACCAAGGGTTATACGTTGCCAACAAAATGAACCACAGCAGACTAAAAACCATTCACCAAACCTGTTGTAGTATAGGCAATGTTTACAATATACACCAAGCCTCTCTGGATAGTAATTATATGCTACTGCCCTGCCTGGGAGTATAGACAAGTGATTCACCCCTTGAGAGTGAAGGAAGTGAGGATATTATGTTCAGATACAAGCATAGTATGTTCAATGTTCAATGACTCCATGATGGTGAGGAATGACAACACTAACTGTGGCATGTCAGTGAGTGGACAACTTCCCATTACACGGTCAAAACTCATGGCACCACTTCATGCATGTGATGTGATGGCAACATTCATATTATCGTGAAAGAAAAGTATATGCCTCTTCCGCTTGACTACAAAAAACACAGGAGATCATGGACTAGAAAGCATTTTTGTCTGTTCCTAATATTATATATATGAATCGGAATCTCAGAACTTACTATCGACTCCATGGACAAAAGAGGCAGCAGGACAATGCAATGAGGCTGACACAAGGGAGTAAATAGTTCATTTCCACTTCTGATATTTTGAACACAAACCAACATTATAAAGTTGCTCTAAGTTGGTAAACATTCTTGGACAAATTGGAGGGCTAAGTTTTCCTCTATGCAATATTAAACAAAAACAAATGTGTACCCCAATCTTACATTGAGATGATATTCTAATACTTGATAAATTATAGTCCGGAGAAATCAACGACCCCTTCAATTCCTCTACAACATATCACTCCCTTAACCATGACGTTCAGCAGCTTGTTTTCTCATTGGGGTTCAGCAGAGGTTCTAAAGTGTGATGAAGGAACAATCGTCCCCACCAATATGTATACCTTTACCTGTTGTGGAGTAATGACACGCTGCATCTCTACCACTCCAGGCTACTTACTGTATCAAGCCAATGGTTAAAAGGATGTAGTACAGTGTTGGTAAATCTGGAGCAACTGATTCATCCTAACTACTTTTAACCAACAGGCTACTATTATTGGTATTAAACAGGTTCGGTTTCTTGGCATACTTTGGAGGAATCAAGGTTCTCCAGTGTACCGAATGTATAATACCCCCTTAAAATGGCAATGGTGAGGGAAGGGGGTGGGGGTGGAGGTGGGGGTGGGGGTGGGGGTATAATACTGACACACACTTGCACACATACTGTACTTACAGTTTATACATGCATCTACAAGATACATAAATGTACATACATACATAAGCACATATTCTCTCTCACACATTCTCTCTATCTCTCTCTCTCTCTCTCTCTCTCTCTCTCTCTCTCTCTCTCTCTCTCTCTCTCTCACACACACACACACACACCCTTGGGGTCTCCATATGGTTACCGCTGATTGCACAATGTAATTCGCATGCTACTTGTTCCAATCCTCTCACTATTTCACAGCCCTTTCTTTCTTTTTCTCTTCCATAATTCCTCTTGTATTTTCCTTCTCTCTAATATTTAACATTTAGAATGAATTAAAAAACGAATACTAATACACAAAACCCGATCACAATTCCCACATTTAGTGATACAAACAACAACAACAACTATATAGGTCAGACAGCTAATATTAATTATGAATATTATAATAATATCATAATCATAGTGTGAGTGAGCTGTGCAGGAAAACAAATAATTTCCACCTTTTATTCCACATTATCCTTCGGTGTCTTCGTGTTCTCCTCTTTCATCCTTCACTCACTCTCTATGTACTGATCCCTTACTGGAGCTCTGTGAACCCTTCAAATAATCCAGGCCACAAAACGCTTCATTGTTTCGAATAGTGAATCTGTTGCCTGGAGTAGTTTGGAGAATTCATAGAGCTCCAGTAAGGGCCCTCAATTTTTTTTTTAAACTACGGGCCTTAGTTCTCTTATCTCACAGTTGCTACCATCAGTGGGGTTCTTACCAGTCTTCCTATCACTTACTCTCCCAAAACCTTTATCCAATGTGAAGATCTATTTCCCTCTCTCGACATCTTTCTTTCATATTTCTCTCTCTTTCGCCATCATTCTTTCACATTTCTCTCTTTTTCACCATCATTCTTTCATATTTCTCTCTTTTTCACCATTCTTTCATATTTCTCTCTTTTTCACCATCATTATTTCATTCTCTATTTATCTATCTATCTATTTATCCGTCTATCTATCTATCTATCTCCATCGTCTATGTCTCTCTCCTTCACTCCCTTCCTTGCTCCTTCCCTCCCTGTCTCTACCCAACCCAGGGCAACACAACACAACCCCTGCACCCCAACACAGAAACACATACCCGTCGGAGTAATCACATGCAAAACCCTCATTATGGTCGATAGCCAGAGCAAGGCGGGCGGTCGGTAATGACGGCCACCAGACCCAAGCCACCAATCCGGGACAATAAACAGCAACAGATCGGCATAAACAAGGATGGATGAAGGGGAAGCGAGAGAGGGCCCAGACGCGTCCATCACTTCAACACACCAAAACAAAAACTGGGTTGCGATTCCTTCTCTCCCTCTCCTCTCCTCTCCTCTCGTTGTCTCCTCCTCCTCCTCTCGTCCTCTCCCTCTCCTCTCCTCTCCTCTCGTCCTCTCCCTCTCCTCTCCTCTCCTCGTCTCCTCCTCTTCCATCTTTATATCTTCTTTACTATACACATCCCGACATTAGTAGAAAAAGTTAGACAGCATAATTAAAATTGCCCAGAAAGGACCAATGGATTTGTTTCTGTTGGACCATCCTTTGTTTTTCTTTACATTCCTCCTTCTTCGGGTTGTTGTTGCTGGTTCTCCTACTCCTTCGGCTGTTGATCTTCACTTCCAGCCCCTATTAAATGACTCTTATTCTTTCTTACCTACCTAATCGTTGTATACATTGGCTATATAAACTTGGGTGTTGCAATTGCCTCTGTTTTCTCCGTCTATTTGTCTCTCCCTACCTCCCTACTCTCTGTAAAGAAATAATATACGCTTTTAATGTAGAGAAAGAGATATACATACATAACACTCCTAATGTTAACCTTCCTTTGAATATATACCCTTCAGGCACTTATCTTTGCCTCTGCAAGATATAATTTAATCGTTTCTATTACAATTCTCTACCGGAGGAAATGCATGGTAGGGAAAAAGCCTTCATCTTTCCTATGATTTAATGTTGTTAATTTATATCTTCAATATTCATGCCAGACCCTTATGATTGGACTGCAAAGCTCAATGTGTTGCCTGTGTATCTCAGTAACACACACACACACACACACACACACACACACACACACACACACACACACACACACACACACACACACACACTCTTTCATCCCATGTCCGCTTAATTTGCACTGAACAACTTCATCGCGTTAACTATGCCATTTCTAACTTCTGTCTAAACTGTTCTTTATCACTATGTTCCCATCTGGTTTCTCTTACTCTCTCATTAGGTTTGCGTATTTTCTCCTTGCAGTCATTCCCTCTCTTCCTTGCCTCCCTCATCACCGCCTTGTCTCTCTCTCTCATCTCTGATCCTTTGTCTCTAGCAGTTCCTTCTTCCTCTCGCTCTCTAATTCCTGGTTCGCCTTATCTTCAACAGCCCTTTCTCACTCCCTGGCTCACTTTGTCTCGCTCTACCTTATCATTCGCTCTTCGTAATCTTTCCTCTTATTCCTCCTCGTCCTCTCTTCAATGTTCACTGATTTTTCGGTCCAAACTTCCCATCATTCTAACATCTCGTAACTTGTTTTGATCGTGTGAGGATGTGGAGGGGAAACACGTGTATAGAACATTATCTTTACTCACACATATACACTCAGGGTATTATGGAACAGACACACTTGGTTGGAATTGAGCGAGCAAAAGTGTGGGGAATTTTATTTTTCCAACACTATCATCCACTCTGGCTTTCTGTTTAATTAAAAGTTGCAAGTAATATATATGTTGTGGGTGATTAGGAGACTTTATACTGCTGCCTCCAAGCTATATTAATATACAAAATAGCTCAATATACAAGTATAATGGATATATTATATAATATGCATAATCACAGTTTGGACAAAATTAACAGTTCCACAATTAATTCACCACTGATTATCTCGTACACGTAAATATTCTACAACACTTGTGAATGAAATTAACCTGAACACTGGTATAACACTATGGTGGTTCATCCTGTAATTTGGATTATGATCATTATTTCACATAGTCCAATTTCTCACTTCTGAATCAAAACATCGACTACGAATATACTTTTATACCCCAGACAATGGACATAAATGCATATCATACTGTTTAGAGTCAAGCCTTCTTCCTTTAGTATGAGAGTCTACCACTTTTATACTCCAGACAATAGATACAATAGATGCATATACAGTGTAGAGTCAAGCCTTCTTCCTTTAGTATCATTGAGAGTCTACCACTTTTATCCAGGACTGTGAATGAGGTAAAGCCGAGTCGAATCCCAAACACAGGTTCCCGTGGCCCAGGACACCACCTTCTATCCTTTGCTTCCTTATGCATTTCACATACAACTTTTTAATCACGGGGCGCGCCTGGCTCAGGATTGTTGTTCATTTCTCTCTCTAGTTCTCCCTGTCTGTCTGTCTACATCTATCTATTTACCTCTCTCTCCATCTCTCTCCCCCCCCCTCTCTCTCTCTCTCTTGTCTACATCTATCTATTTACCTCTCTCTCTCTCTCTTTCTCGGGAGTCAACCGCCTATCACGACTCCATTTGTATTTCTGTTTTGGGTAAGAATTAGTTCCGCCACATATTTCCTGGCTGGCTTGCACCATGAAGGTAAAACCTGATTGGATGTACGACTGCAAGAAATCCAGATCAAATGTCACCCATCTTTTATACATACATATTGACTCGTGAAGTAAAAAATAAATATATATAATATGTTGCTGCGTGCATGCCGGTGGATATTGCAAAAACTTAACTATACGTTTTCTTATTCGGAGCCTGAAGGCCTAGATATTTGTATCTGAAATTTGTAATATCTAACTAATAATACTCAAGTTTCCACATGGAATCAATCTCTCCTCCACCTTATGTTTAGAACTGAAATCCTTCCACATTACTGTCAATACTGAATCATGGAAATAATCGATTAGGTTGGTCTACAAAATCAATGATAAGGAGTATTTCTTTTTTTGTTTATGTTTTTTTCAGAATTAGATCCACAACGTTCGAGCAGACATCTCGCTAAATATGAAAATGTTATGCACAAGTATGAGAGAAAGAAGTGAAGGGAAATATAACTTAAATACGAGAAGGTGGAGAGAAATGGTAACGGCTGAATTAACAACAACAACAGCAGAAGCAGTTTAGAGTTGACAGGATAAGAAGAATAAGGCCAGAAGATTTGTATAGTTTGTATATTATATGAGAATCCTTTTCAGCTGCCTACTACAAGGAATCTGTCAAATGTTCACCTAAGTCTCCTCTACAATTGTATATCCAAGGTGAACATCAAATTGGAATCACTAATGACATAAAATTATTATCACTTCCTTTCCCCCATTTTTTTCCATTAACGGTGTTTAGTCAGCACGAACATACATTCATTCTTCAAGGTCTCAAAAGATAACTAACGGGTGTTGGTTAAATGACACACTATGAAACGTTGCCTAATGATTTCCTTGTGTGGATTACAGAGGCCATGTGGAGGGTTAAGGGGAGAGTATATAGTATTGACATTTTTGGAGATAATGATTCCTCCAAACTATTCTAAGCAAACAGAACACCATTATTTTTGTCCATCTGGTCCTGTTTCCTGGCATACTTTGGAGGAATCAAGGCACTCCAATGTAACAAAAGTATATACCCTCCCCTTAACGTGCCTGGCCAATGACTGAAGGTGACTGATGACCGCAATGAAAAATCAATTTTATGAGCAACACGACTCACATGGATAGAAAAAGTTGCTAATACACGCCTCCTCGTCCTCTGCAGGGATAGACCAAGCAAAACCAACCACCTCATTGTTCTAACTGCACATTGTTCTTACCATCTATCAAATCCAAGAGTCAATTTCCACTTTTTCACATACCTTGTAGCTTTTCTTTTACTCTTGGTCTACCAGGTACTTAAAGCTAACTTTTAATTCATTATATTTATCTCTTATATTCCTCACTAACTGGCAGATTTAACGACGGACAAATGTAGCCTGTCTTTCTTTCATAAAACAGACCTAACCTAATGACAGATACCCACGGAGGCATAACCAAATAACATGTTGTTATGACGATAGGGAAAGATGTTTGGTTATCATTTCAAGTTTTACCACATACGCCAAAAATCGTGTCATCCCTTAATGTAGTGTGGTTTTAGCTTATATTTTCTGGCATTCTGAAAAGTGAGTTTTTTTAATTTTTTTATTTAGTGCAAATATATCCGGAAATTTCCTATAAAATAAACAAGTGAAAAGCCAATGTTACAAACTTGAATTTATTTGGCTATACACGGGTACTTCATTTTCATGTGGTTGAACTAGATTTCTACAGATTCCTCCAAAGTATATAAATCTGGCATGAAATAGAAGACCTCAGTTTTATAAGTACGAGATCTGTACAATAAAGTATAATATTATCTCCTTAAGGGACCTGTGATATAGTCAGAAAATTGAAGGTAAATGAGTCCTTCAAATATTGCCACGAAACACTACCTATATAGAAGGAGTCTGTTTCGTGGCATAATTAAGAGGAATCAGAAGCCTCATACACGAGAATCCTTTCATCTTGGTTCCTCACAGCATTACCTCATTACAGACCTCAACCACAATCAATATTACATTACATTACATTACATTACATTACATTACATTACATTCTTTGGGTCACGTCGAAACCAACCCACCCACCAAGCAAGCAAGCCTCGTGTTCGTCTCTCCCTCTTGTCTAGCTGTCTCTGTTTATCTGTATTCATATTTCTCTCTGTTTCGTCTAACCTTCCTGTTATTCCTGCTGTTCCTCTTGCCGATACTGTTAATAGGTACAAAGTAATAATAATAATAATATCCTAATAATAATAATAATAATATCCTAATAATAATAATAATAATATCCTAATAATAATAATAATAATATCCTAATAATAATAATATCCTAATAATAATAATAATAATAATAATAATAATAATAATAATAATAATAATAATAATAATAATAATAATAATAATAATAATAATAAAAATATTAATAAATAATAATATTAGTAATAATAATGCCGTAATAATAACAACATTACCCTCTGAAATATTGACAAATTACCTATTTTTTGCAATAATTTGTAACTCATTTTAATGTTTCTAAATTTTTGTTTCTTCCTCCACTACTGTTTCTCCTTCTCTACCAATTCCTGTTCTTCTTCTATATCTCCTATTTCCATTTCTCCTCTTTCTCTGCTAATTATTTTTCTCCTCCTCCTCCTCCTCCTCCTCCTCCTCCTCCTCCTCCTCCTCCTCCTCCTCCTCCTCCTCCTCCTCCTCCTCCTCTTGCCTTCTTCTTTAGTATACTTTCCCTCATCCTAGTAGCAGATTAATTAGCATTAGCAAATAATTAGCATTGCATAATTAAACAGACATGTAATATAAGTACCAGTAGGTCTATTGCTGTTTGAATATAATTTATATTAATTTGGATTCCTTCACTCTCTCTCCTCTTCATTCTCTTCCTAGTTCTCATCTATTCTCTATCCTCTTCCACTCTTTCTGTTCCTTTCTTCCTCCTCTTACACTCTATCTCCTCTTCATTATCTTACTATTCCTCGTTTATTCCCATCCTCTTACACTCTTTCTCCTCTTCAAATGTCTTCCTCCTCCTCATCTATTCCTCATACCTCTTCCACTGTCATTTCATTCACGTGTTCATAATAACATGTAAATCAGCCCGTCAACATACATACATACATACATACGAACTCCAGCATGCGAAACAAACCACACGTCTTTTTATATCATTCCCCCCGAAGCTCATAACGAGATAATCAGAAACAAAAGAATAGGCGGGGGGCGGAGGACGGGGGCTTAGGGGGTTTAGGGGGCAGGCATGGGGGGTTTAGGGGGCGGGCATGGGGGGTTTAGAAGGAGGGGGGGCGGGGGTTTAGGGGTAGGGGTGTTTTTTTTTTTTTTTTTGCCTCGCTGGGGATACGACTACTTTTACTCTTGTTCTTTTTATTTCGTTTCTTTCTCGCCTCCGGTTAAATATGCACCAACCCCCACCCCACCCCGCCCCGCCCCGACTCGCCCCGTCCCTTGCAGTCCCGCCCCGCCCAGAGAGAGAGAGAGAGAGAGAGAGAGAGAGAGAGATGCGTGATATCCTGGATGTGGTATAGGGAATATGGCAGGGGGCAGGGGAGACAACCGGTGCGTGCAGGGGCAAAGGGCATGAAAGAGTGTGAGGCAGGAAGGTATAGGAAGAGGCAGGCTGAGAGAGGTATGCAGGAAGGTGAAGATGGAAGAGAGAGGGACTGAATGAGGCAGGTGGAAAGGAGAGGCAGAATGAGAGGCAGGCTGAGAGAGAAAGGTGAGAAGGAGAGGCAGGCTGAGAGAGGCAGGTAGGAGGGAGAGACAGGGAGGAAGAGGCAGGAGGCAGGGAGTGAGAGACAGTCAGGATGGTATGCACGAGGGTAAGGAAATCCAAATATGGTCGATTGTCTACGAGTGAAAAGTTAACTGTACTCCGGCGTGATAGACTATATGATGTGGTTGTCTCATTCATCACATCTGCTACGGCTTATTATATAGTAGGTCTCACATGACTCGAAGCTGAAATCCTTGTACTATACCACCCACCGTGAAGTCAAAGAAAAGAATCAATAACATAGCTATCTATCATCATCATCATCATCATTATCATCCACACCACAGCTATCACGACTATTCACATCCTCACCACCGCTATTATCACCACCACCACCACCAAACTGTACTCTCTCCACCACCACCACGACCCTCTCCACCATCACCACCACCATCACCAAACTGTACTCTCTCCACCACCACCACCAAACTGTACTCTCTCCACCACCACCACGACCCTCTCCACCATCACCACCACCATCACCAAACAGTACACTCTCCTCCACCACCACTACCACCACGACCCTCTCCACCACCACCACCACCACGACCCTCTCCACCACCACCAGTACTACAGCCACCACCGCTTCTGTCGATTATTGGAAGATCACGCGCGGGGAAACTAATTGACACGACTCATATTTCAAGGTGTAATCAGTCGGACCGTTTTATTGGGTGACGACACGCCGGGTTTTACACACACATACACACACACACAGAAACCTGCAACCTCTCTCTACACACACACACACACACACACACACACACAAACTTGGAACCTCTCTCTCTCTACACACACACACGACTCACAACTGTACAGACACACACTTTTGTATTATCTTGTGGAGAATGTTTGAGGAAGGAAAAAATAATGAATGAAATGGTTGGTTGTGGTTAATGAAGTGATGAATGAGTGGAAGGCTGAAAGACACACAGGATGAATGGGATGGATAGAGGGATGAATGGGATGGATAGAGGGATGAATATAATGGCTGATAGACGAGTGGAATAACTAAAGAGACGCTATAGGTAAGGAGAAGACAATTAAGTGGGATGTAAAGAGAAGACAAGACTTAGTGGGGTGTCTATGAAATGTGTGATAATGGTGGCTAGTGTCGTGTACCCGGTAGCAGTCGTCTTAAATGGCACGTCACACAATGCTTGAGGCAACAAAGGCTACATGGTCTTAACTTTAACTTTATGTATCATTGAGAGGGAGGCGGATTGATTGATGGATATGACAGTAATGAAAAACAGAGAAAAACATAATTGATGAAAGGAACGGATGAGAAGGACGAAAGAATTAATTAAGGAATACGTGAGGAAATTTTTAGGACGACAGATTCTAAGGGATAAAATTAATATTAGATAAAATTTTAAAAGAGTAAAAATCAATTAATTAAAAAGGAGGTAAAGAGATAAAATGACATCTAGAGATAGAAATAGAGAAACGGAGAGATAAAGTGACATCTAGAGATAGAAATAGAGACACAGAGAGATAAAGTAACATCTAGAGATAGAAATAGAGAAACAGAGAGATAAAGTGACATCTAGAGATAGAAATAGAGAAACAGAGATAAAGTGACATCTAGAGATAGAAATAGAGAAACAGAGAGATAAAGTAACATCTAGAGATAGAAATAGAGAAACAGAGAGATAAAGTAACATCTAGAGATAGAAATAGAGAAACAGAGAGATAAAGTGACATCTAGAGATAGAAATAGAGAAACGGAGAGATAAAGTAACATCTAGAGATAGAAATAGAGAAACAGAGAGATAAAATAACATCTAGAGATAGAAATAGAGAGACAGACAGACACACCAACAAACATACCGCCGAGAACACACAACTGGTCAACTATAATTTGTGACTTGTATCCCGCCCATGCAGACTGGCCGAGATTACCTGCCCTCTAATTTCTCTGATGGTGATTATGATGGTGGTGATGGTGATGATGGTGGTGATGGTGATTATGATGGTGGTGATGGTGGTGATGATAGTGGTGATAGTGGTGATGGTGGTGATGGTGGTATTAGGACAATTCTATGTACAGTCGCAGCACATAATCCTTGACCACTTCCCATTACTTACACCCTGATCAAGAACTATGTGTCGCGACTGTACCCTCACTAACACCACCTTATACTCTGATGTAGCCTCACTAACACGACCTTATACTCTGATGTACCCTCACTAACACCACCTTATACTCTGATGTAGCCTCACTAACACGACCTTATACTCTGATGTACCCTCACTAACACCACCTTATACTCTGATGTAGCCTCACTAACACCACCTTATACTCTGATGTAGCCTCACTAACACATCTTTATACTCTGATGTAGCCTCACTAACACGACCTTATACTCTGATGTAGCCTCACTAACACGACCTTATACTCTGATGTAGCCTCACTAACACGACCTTATACTCTGATGTAGCCTCACTAATACGACCTT
Organism: Petrolisthes manimaculis; assembly: GCA_034508575.1. Lineage (NCBI taxonomy): Eukaryota > Metazoa > Arthropoda > Malacostraca > Decapoda > Porcellanidae > Petrolisthes > Petrolisthes manimaculis. The sequence continues at coordinate 41,143 of JAWZYT010003888.1, read as the reverse complement.
ATACTCTGATGTAGCCTCACTAACACCATGCACCTTATACTCTGATGTAGCCTCACTAACACCATGCACCTTATACTCTGATGTAGCCTCACTAACACCATGCACCTTATACTCTGATGTAGCCTCACTAACACCATGCACCTTATACTCTGATGTAGCCTCACTAACACCATGCACCTTATACTCTGATGTAGCCTCACTAACACCATGCACCTTATACTCTGATGTAGCCTCACTAACACCATGCACCTTATACTCTGATGTAGCCTCACTAACACCACCTTATCTATACTCTGACAACCAAGCAGTCTAGAAAACCCAAACAATCCAGCTGTACTCTGACCACTTGAGTTGTGTCGACCAATCTAGCTGTACCTTCACACCCATTTAGCTGTATTATTGGCCACAAGGTTTCGTGTACTCGCTCTTGTTTTCCAGAGGTTTACCACTTTACAACATGAGAGAAAATGTAAGACGACGTAACTGCAATATAATGTTACTATTAGGTTTGTTGTTTTGCTAATATTACAGAGTCGCTTGGTAGACCATTCATTGCTTAGCTACACTGTGTGAGGTCTGAGAGTAGACAGTGGGGAATTCTACTGTACCGTACACTCGTGATACAAAATTTCTGACCAGAGTGTGAAGAGCAGAAAGCTTCGAATCGCCTGGTGTTGCTCATTTCCCCACTCAGTATACCCATAGAGGCTGAGTTCGAATACAGGGTATGTGTCAGCTATTACTTATCATGAGTGTACCTTACCGTATTACACAGGAATGAGACTCGTCCCTTTCAGGAAGTACGACATCGCTTAGTAGTTATCTCAATGATCTAGAGATAAATCATTAATGCATAATATATGATACAGCCATATTAAACAAACAAAAACCCTCATTACTTTACACCAGAATTTATCTAGTAAAGGAGTCAGAATTAAAGATATTTTTACTAACAAAGGCTCCGGCCAATAACTAATCCAGGTGTATCCTAACCACATCTGTGACTAACTAACTAGACTGTACCATATCCATCCCAGCTTTACCCTGAGACCAATAAGACTACCGTATACCAACACCTGCCTACACGTGCCCTGAAATATTCCACTGTGAAGGTCACTGTCCCTACACCACTCAAAAACAGTAAGGGTCTCATGGACGGTGGTAGAAATCAGCCGAGTCACTCCTTCTCACTCTTGGTAAGACTCGTCGTACGCTGAGGTATTTGACGGTTTCTTCTATATAGAGATAATTGTAACAACGGGATGAGAGAGAGAAAGAGAGAGAAAGAGAGAGAGAAAGAGAGAGAGAAAGAGAGAGTTTTTATTTCCTGATCAAAAGAAGCTTAATTCAAGCATATAAAAGATTTTATAATCTGAATTGTTCATATCTCAGAATGTTATAAAGAACAAAGCAAAACTAATCCAAAGTGTGCTTATAAACTAGTTTCTGGAATATCACCAACCAGTTCTGAGAACAGAAAATTATATTCTATGATTACTATGGAAGAACATCGGTGAGGCTATACGAGTCTAGCATTGGCAGAGTGAGACCCAAAACAGGAAATATGATCCAAGGCAGCAAAACACATACTGGGGAAGTGTAGGAGGAGGAGGAGGAGGAGGAGGAGGAGGAGGAGGAGGGAGAGGGAGGAGGAGATGCAGTGTCCACGTAGACGCTAGCATTAGACAAACAAGTTGCAGTAAGCAATAATAATACTGGTGGTAACTGTAAATTTTAGACACCTTAGGGGGAAAACAGAAATTCTCCAGACAGGCCTCCTAGAAATTACACACATTTGAAGAAGTGGGGCCTGGTGTTGCCAGAGATACAGAAACAAGTTTTGTTGTGGAACCAGAATTAAACCTTTATATTTTTAACGAAGCAATCTGTGTATTGACAACCACACACACAATACCGGTACACAACACATCTAAGTTACTGAGTTTTATAGTAATGGGAAGGAACGTCACAGTCTTTATCATCAACACCATAATCTGTATCATCACTGCCATCACCACCAGGACCACTACTACTACCATCACTACCATCACCACCAGGACCACTACTACTACTATCACTACCATCACCACCAGGACCACTACTACTACTATCACTACCATCACCACCAGGACCACTACTACTACTATCACTACCATCACCACCAGGACCACTACTACCATCACTTCCATTACAACCAAACCAGTATCACTACTACTACCATCACTACCATCACCACTACTACTACCACAACCAGGATCACTACTACTACCATCACTACCATCATCATGTAAACCACTATCTTCATTCATCACTGTCATCACCACTATAACTCCCAAACAACAACCACCATCACCACAATCACAATCATCATCATCACCACCTCCACTACCAAAACTACCACTAGCTTATGTATAGAATTTAGCGTGCGTGGATATCGAAGTAAATTGACAACACCGTAAACCAGGTAAAATTTCAACAGGCCAACAGCTACAATAATTATGAAGCATTTTTTTTATTTTAAAGCTTTAATGATTACAGAAAACACTAAAGAATATCTAATAGACAAAAGATAAACAAGGGGATATGAAGATATAAAATGAATACAAAGATTGGTTGGCAACTACCTAAAAAAAAACATGATTTAAAAATATATTCTTGACTACAGTTGAGAAAGGATAACAAATTCACACGTAAAGGATTAATAATTTTCAGTGTTTACTACAAACAACAAGAGAGCGAGCGTGTGAAGGCATGAACACATTTGTAAAGGGACGTGTGTTATTTACTATTGAAGACGAGGAGTTAAGAGGCTACAGGTTCCTCCTCCTCTTATCACGAAACAAACTCCATCCATGTAGTCCGTGTTTATGTCTACTGTTTTGGAGTACTCGGTAACCTACAATTTTCTGACTATACATTACTGGGTACTTTAGACATTTCCCAGCAGTGTATTGGTGTGATTTATGCCATGACTAACTCCAGACGAATTTACTCTGCGACTTTCACGTCATCTACCGGCGAAATGAAAAGCTACTGATTAAACTATACTATAAAACTAAGAGATAGTGATTAAATATGCTATGAAACGGATCTCCAAGTCGTATAATGAAGTATATATAAGTCTGTTTTGTATTATGTGAAGGAACCAAAAGCCTTTCCGGCCTGTCACAACATTATCACTATACTACCATCACACCACCACCACTAGACATCACTAGACGATCACTAACACCACCACACCACCACCACTAACACCACCACACACCTCCCCCCTCCTCCTCCACTTCCACCAACACACACCTTCCCCCCTCCTCCTCCACCACTTCCACCATTTACCTCCTTCCTCATTGCCTCATCCACCACCACCACCATCAGACCCGTAAGGCACGCGAACCATCAACCTCACTCATCCATTTTCGCTCATCCATCAATTCCGGACACACCCAGCCAGCCAGCCAACGAAGAGGGAAAAAAAAAACTGCTGGTAACTCTGTGTGAGGTACTGCAAGGTAGGTGGCCCAATCCTAGAAGCGAGATATTACAGTAAAGAGATCTATTTTATTCCTTCGCCTCACTCAGTTTTCACGTCCCATTCTCAAGGCTGATAGTTTACGTTCACTTAGCGTTTTTCAACATTCATTCATTTTCAGTCAAGGTACGTTTTCCTCCTTTCTCCTTCAACCATACTTATACCAAATCAAGTTTGTTCGATCTAATCACACAGACAGAAACACACACACACACACACACACACACACAGAAACACACATGCTAATACTCATCATCCCACACCTCTGAGCTACATCCCTTATCCCAACATCCAACCCCTTCCCCCCACTAAAATCACCCCCCCACACACACATACACACACACACACACCTAACCCTCCTCCTCCTCATCATCATCATCATCTCTTTGCTACCGTCACTCACCACCACCACCACCACCACCCCTCCTCAACAACCCACACAACTCACAAATCCGACGACCAGACAACCAAACCCCCTCATCCCTCATCTCCATCATCACGTTACCCTGTTTACCTCTCCCCTTCCTAATAGCATCCTCCCTTTCATCACAGCATCGCCAACAAGCACTTTTTTTCTCCCGCTTGACTTCGAAACAAAGACTCGGTGCCCGGCCAGCGACTTTAATTACAATATCGTGAGGCCGTCGTGTGTGTGTGTGCGTGTGTGTGTGTGTGTGTGAGAGAGAGAGAGAGAGAGAGAGAGAAAGAGAGAGAGAGAGGGAGAAAGAGAGAGAGAGAGTGTGGGAGAGAGAGAGAGAATAGGGGAGAAGAGATAGTTAAGTGAAATAAAATGTTTTGAGAGACATACAAGGTTGTGGGAGGAAGAAGGAGAAATGAGAATGAGAACTGAAGGGTTGGGAAAGGGAGAGAATAATATTGGGATGAAGGAAGCGAGAGGATGTAGTTTAGACATAAGAAAAAAGTACTAGAAGCGAGAAGATAAAAGATAATTGTGTGTAATAGTGAGAAACGCTGCACGCAAGTATAATACGAGTATATTATTATATAAATAAATGGAAACTTAAATAGATAGAAAGATAGATAGATAGAGAGCAGAGGGAATTACTATTGACTGTTTCCCAGTTCACTAAGCCACACCTTTCCTTTTGCACACACACACACGCACCTTTCCTTTTGTACACACACACACACACACACACATACACAGACACACACTCATACACAGACACACACTCATACACAGACACACACTCATACACAGACACACACTCATTTATACACACAGACACACTCATTTATACACACACAGACTCATTTATACACACACAGACACTCATTTATACACACACACACACACACACACACACACACACACACACACGCACACAAACGCAATTACTCTAATTTCCAATATCAGGAAGCCAACAAACACATAGGCAAGAGGGAGGGGTTCCAGGCTAGTTTACATGCAGAAAAGGTCGAGCGAATTTATTTTTCTGGCAAACAAGGAAGAGCAAGATTAGTTTACATGCAAAGGAGGAGGAGAAATATTGTCTTGCATGCATGGAAGATGGAAGGGGATGAATTTTAGGAGGAGAAATATTGTCTTGCATGAATGGAAAATGGAAGGGGATGAGTTTTAGGAGGAGAAATATTATCTTGCATGAATGGAAGATGGAAGGGGATGAGTTTTTAGGAGGAGAAATATTGTCTTGCATGCATGGAAGATAGAAGGGGATGAGTTTTAGGAGGAGGAGAAATATTGTCTTGCATGAATGGAAAATGGAAAGGGATGATTTTATACAGACGAGAGAAAGGGAAGGAAGAAAAAGAAAGAATACGAAATCACATGTTAACGAGGAGGAGGAGGAAGAGGAGGATAGATGCATACTCAAAACAAAACACAAGTATAATGATAACTAATGATTAAAAAAAATAGGTATGATAAAACAAAAATGAAAGAGGGTTTTGTTTTACCTGCATGGATGAGGGAAGAGGCTAATATTTATACGAGAGAAAGGGTGGAAAGTAATACGAGTGTGTGGATGCAAACGAGAGAAGGGGATACAGGCTCAAAATGCAATGGAAAGATATTGACTACTAGTGAATATTACTTTTCAAAACAATAAAATTACACAATATAAAAGAGAGAAACAAATAACATTACAGAAAGATATATTTCAAGTACAGTAAAAAATTTTATTATAATCTCGATGAGGTACAGATAAAAAAAACTATAAATATATAACAGAAAAGATAAAACAGACAAAAACTAAAAATATATAACAGAAAAGATAAAACAGACAAAAATAAAAAATATATAACAGAAAAGAGATAACAGACAAAAACTAAAAATATATAACAGAAAAGATAAAACAGACAAAAAACTAAAAAAGCCTGTCCCCTATTCCCACACCCCCTTAATTAACCGACTACTAAAATTGTTATCCGTTATCACCTTCTGAACGTATTCCTGCCTGTCAGTTTACTCGTCTCTTTAATATTTACCTGTCTGTCTGTTTGTCTGTCTGTCAGCCCCATGGAGTCCTTCTGTCTCTCGTTCAATAAATATATATACCTCTATTTTTGGTATTTCCTGCGGCCTTTCCTCTTCTCAGACTCATTTATCTCTGTCAATACATCCAGGTCCATTTAATCGCACAGTATTCAAATATAAACTTTCATACTCAACCCCAAACTAAATTCACTTTACTTATCCTAATCTGTGTGTTCATGCCTAATTATTAATCCATCTTTTCATTTTTTACTTTTTTTTTTTTTTTTGTCAGTGGAGTTGTCGATTTGTGAATTGCTCCATCGATCTACTATTATTTGTTATCAATCTGTCAATCAAATACACCTCTCTTACTCTTTCCCTTTTTTGGTAAACCATCCCAGTACTGCAGTTAATAAAACTAGTCTGTACTGTGTTTGTTTTGGTATGTCTCCCTCCCTTTGTCTCTCTCAGCTCACCCTTTTATCTCTCTTTCAATGTTTGTCTGTCTGTCTGTCTCTTTCACACACACACACACACAGAGCCTCTATCTGTCTGTCTGTCTCTTTCTCTCTCTCTCTCTCTCACACACACACACACACACACACACACACACAGAGCCTCTATCTTTTTGTTCTGTCTGTCTCTTTCACACACACACACACACACACACAGAGAGAGAGCCTGAGTCACCCTGGCCACCAACAGCACCCAGTCACTGAACGATAATAACAGAGCATTTTTTTCCCTTCGCTTCCCTCCCCCAGCCTGGCAGTGATCGCATTGTTCTTTACGTCCAGGCTGACACACTGTTTACTCCAGTTCAGATCCGGTTTCGTTCGGCAAAGTACCTCAACCTACAGCCGGTATCAACAGTTTGTCCAAGATGCTATCATAACTTTAGGTTTGGGGAGTCCTTCAAACATTGCCAGGAAACGCCACCCATATGGAAGGAGTTTGTTTCGTGGCTTGGTTAGGAGGAATCAGAAGCCTCCAATTTTTATACACGATCACAGGGTCCTTAAGGGAGAAGTTTTGTGTTGGTGATTTTAAGTATACAATTAATTTTAGGAATTAGTTTTTCAGTTGCGTAAAGTCTCATATAGCGATAATTATTTACAAACAATAATCCAATGCCAGTGCAACCAAAACACGAGGGTACAGAACTATGCAAATGAAACTGGTGTAGGCTATAGCAATAATTAGAAAAAGGACAGTGTTGGATTACCCTTCAAGAGACATCAGGGAAATCATCAACGGTAATTGGACACACACACACACACACACACACACACACACACACACACACACACACACACACACAATCTAAGATGCGTCCATTAATATTATTCAGCTCCACAAGTAGATAAATAGACGGCCAGAAATGGTACCGTAGGCCTATGCGATAAAGGCGTAATGATCCTTCCATTTTTACTGATTCATTCGTCGGATGAGTGTTAATTTAAGGGGAGAGTAGGCCTACACTTTTGATACCTTGGAGTGCCTTAAGGGGAGAGTAGGCCTACACTTTTGATACCTTGGAGTGCCTTAACGGGGTGTCGGAGAGAAAGAAAACTCTGGAATAAATTGGGGGAGGGTTAAACGAAGGAAAAGAAGAGATAAGTGGATAGATAAAGAATGGTAAGAAAGATAAATAGGGGATTAAGAAGTTGGGGGAAAGTAAGGACTATGGAAGGGTAGAGAGAGAGAGAGAGAGAGAGAGAGAGAGAGAGAGAGAGAGAGAGAGAGAGAGAGGATGGTGGTGATATTACAGAGATGAAATTCTTTAGGAAATAATATGGAGATCAATAGCATATTATTTAAACGTAACCACTGTCTGTCTGTCTGTCTGTCTGTCTGTCTGTCTGTCTGTCTGTCTGTCTGTCTCTGTTCCCCTGTCTATGTTCGTTTATCCGTCTGTCTGTAGGTGTGTCTGTCTGTCTGTCTGTCTCTAGTATTGTGTTTGTTAGCTTACTTGGTTTCGTATCATACTTATGACTTAATTAAAGGTGACAACAATTAGCATCCCAGCAAGACGCATTCACAACATCATTACACAACTTTTAATGGGTGTTTACGAGGCCAGGCTCTGTCCTCCTAACCTAACCTAACCTAACCTAAACCAACCTAACCTAACCTAACCTAACCTAACTTAACCTAACCTAACCTAACCTAACCTAACCTAACCTAAACTAACCTCCTGACTCGGATATTACCCTCCTTGCAAAGCCCATTGCATCACAGCTCAAACATCTTGGTGCTGCCAAATTTTTGCAAGTGACTCTTTATGTTGCAAAATCCACCACGATATTTAATTAACATGATATATGATGACTGGTGTAGGAGAACTTATATGCTATTGACTGCTCAAAACAATGCAAGGAAGTAAGTAATTATATATACTCCCTCAGTGAACGTGTATGGAATCTATTTCGTATTCAGTAGCTCTCCATTTCGCTGACCCCTTACGACTCCCATAAAAAGTATACTATGGACATTACTGGAGAACACGTTGCCACAGAACAGCAACGTTTCTACTCACAAGGTCTCGTTATTCATATCATTTTTTACCAGTACCCGCTAGGCAGTTTCTTTTCTACACATTTAGTAAATCTAATAGAAATCATTTACTAAAAGTTTCATAGTGAGATAAGATTAGTATTGGTATTTTATTATTTTCAGTTATCAATTTATTCTTTCTATATTCTTTTTCTGACACAGATTTTTACAGTTTCATACTGCATGATATTTATCTATCACTGCCTTCTACTTGTATTATATAGAAACATCTTTAAAATAATATCAAAGCCATATCTGAGAAACGTAGAAAATTCAATTTCTGAGTTAATATTTTTTATTTTAACGTGGGTCATACAGAAAATTAGATAATGTTATTACTCATAAAAAATATATATATTTGGTCCTGCAACCCGTATAAATATTGCAGACGCAAATTTATAATAAAATAAATAGACTTTAAATGTTTTCTGGCATCCTGTTTAAGGAAATAATTATATATATACATTATTATATATATACATAATTATATATATACAGCTACAACTGTACACATTACAAGAAACAATAATCAATATAGAAAGTAATGATTACATGTTACTTAGGTTGGTCGTCTTAGCAAACACGACTTTAAACTATTTTTTCCCATTAACCTTCTACTGTATTATTGCAAATTAATATGTATAATGAATGGTATTCGAACATTTCCTGCTGTCCATTTATTCAAGTAATAATTTGTTTCTGCTCTATAGATTAAAGTTTTTATAATATAGCATAACATGTATTTGTCAGTAATTGTCAGATAACAACAAAGGAAATAATTGCCATTCTGATGTTTTATTCCTCACATCCCATCATACACAGATTGGAAAGTCCGTATTATCCATTACTAAATTAACAGGTCTATTCTATTACGGATGTGACAGAGAATATAAATTAGGTAAACATGTGTTCCCACCTTGCACCTAAAAAAATACTTGGATGATATGTTAGTGATGGTGGGGATATTAACGCAGCATTGGGTTAGTCAAAATATATGTTACAAGCTTCCTCGTAAATTTCATCTGACTTGTCTCTAAAAAAAAAAAATAATCGTCGTCACCAGAGACCAGTATAATTGCCTGGACTGTGGTGATCATTCCTCTACTCATCATCACCCAAACTAAGACTTAGGGGACATACAGTATATTCGTCGAGAGTTCCCAAGAAATATACGTCTGGGTTTAAAATATAATAAAAGAAAGCTCCACCACGAGATTGATTGATTGATTGATTGATATTAGGCGCCGCAAAACACCAAGAGATAATCCATAAATTTGACTCCAGGATTGATTGATTGATTGATTGATTGATATTAGGCGCCGCAACAGCGAGGTCATATAGCGCCAGAAAATTGACATATGTGGATGTGACGTAAACAGCTTCTGAAGGCAGCTTCATTCTGTACGATACGTTATACAAATGAATGTCAGTCGTCTTCATTGTACGGAATACTCCCTTACTACCACAATTATTACGTTCCTCACCAGCCATGCAAGGCAGAACGGTATACATGCAGCGACCGGGGTGACAACACACTTAACGAGCGACCACACACACACACACACACACACACACACACACACACACACACACACACACACACACACACACACAAACAGATGATACAGCTGTGGCACCAGTCAATGTTGAATACTAACTGAACACCAAGGAAGGACGACACCAGGGAAGATACACCTAGAGAAGGGGACAATGTGAGACAGAGAAGGTGACATGAGCTGAAGGAGAGCACACACACACACACACACACATACACACACACACACACACACACACACACACACACACACACAGACACTATAGAGGACATCAACAACCAATTAAGAGTTAACCAAGACGTCTCTGGCCACACAAGCGAAGGTCAACACTTACAGGTGGTGCTCGCTGGGTGTGTGTGTTTGTGTGTGTTGCTTTGTCAGGCACTCAGCTGATGCCACACACGAGGAGAGGGATAGGGTCGAGGATGGTAGGAGGAGAGGCACAGGGATGAGGATGGTATAGGAGGAGAGGGACAGGGATGAGGATGGTAGGAGGAAAGGGACAGGGACGAGGATGGTAGAGGATTGAATTGCAAAGAGATGGAATGACTGGCAGGATGGAAGTGGAAGTGGGAACATGAAAACAGAGGAGACAATGACAGGGGAGGACATGGCTAGGGATGAAATGCAATGGGAAGATTGTGTTCGTCAAAATTTAATGCATCGTTCGTAGTATGACCCCCTTCACACAGCCATCCATCATCCCTTTTGTCTCCATCCTCTCATTTCATTATCCCCACTGCTCTCCCAGCCTCTCTATTCATTCTAGTTGGTGAACTGTTCTAAGTGCAGATATTTTAATCAGTCTGTAGAGTCCTTTATTCCAAACTCTCATTTCTCCCGCTCTCCACACTGCCAATTAACATCCCACTAATTTCTTTTTCCTCCTCATCTGCACCTCTCCTTCTCTACACCTCTTCTAATCTCTCCTTGCCATGCTTGTATTTAAATTATTTTAGTTCCATATATAACACGGTGTCCACATCCCAGTAAAAATATGTTTCTGTCATTCCATTATATATATATATATATATCAAATCATTC
>JAWZYT010003888.1:0-25000 GCA_034508575.1 Petrolisthes manimaculis | reverse complement strand
TTTGCACGTCATGGAGGAGAGAGACTGAAGAAGACAATAATAATAATAATAAATAATAATAATAAATAATTATAATAAATAATAATAATAATAATAATAATAATAATAATAATAATAATAAATAATAATAATAATAATAATAATAATAATACAAATACTACTACTACTACTACTACTACTAATAATAATAATAATAATAATACAAATAATACTAATACTAATAATTCAAGAGTCAACGCGAGAATAATAATAAAGAATATTTTTTGACCGGCCGCAAGTCCATCATCTGAGCGTATAACGAGTCTGTTGCGGCCGACCGGATACGATAATTTTGCCAATCAACTACAAATAACAAGTGGATACGATAATTTTGCGACCAACTAGACATCATAACTGGACGGAGGGACGGAAGGAAGGACCGGCTGGGTACGATGATTTTTGAAGCTGACTAGGTAAGATCAAGGTTTTATTATTATTCTTTAAACCTTAGGTAAGATGAAGACAGTGTTCGGTCGAGTTTGCAGCCGAGGACACAGACGTCTTGGTGTGGAATTGAAGTTCTGATTCTCTCTCAATAAATTATGGTGGGATGAATAGTAAGTCTTTCTTGGGGTCCAAATAGAGGACTATAGTGACGAAAACATTAGACAACAATTTATTTTAGTTAGTGACGAAAACATTAGACAACAATTTATTTTAGTTAGTGACGAAAACATTAGACAACAATTCATTTTTGTGACGAAAACATTAGACAGCAATATATTTTAGTTACCTTTATATGAATGATTATTATTGACCACGACTGTACATTAACCGGAATCCAACCAGTACATTTATTTATCAACAAGATATAAATACGGACACTTTCTTCCGTCACTGTTTCCTACACCGAAGCTGCTCTTAAGTAGTGTGTTAATATCTTTAAATTAGTCCATACTAAGATATTTAATGCCTCACAGATTCTAATCATACTAAGATATTTAATGCCTCACAGATTCTAATCATACTAAGATATTTAATGCCTCATAGATTCTAATCATACTAAGATATTTAATGCCTCACAGATTCTAATCATACTAAGATATTTAATGCCTCATAGATTCTAATCATACTAAGATATTTAATGCCTCATAGATTCTAATCATACTAAGATATTTAATGCCTCATAGATTCTAATCATACTAAGATATTTAATGCCTCACAGATTCTAATCATACTAAGATATTTAATGCCTCACAGATTCTAATCATACTAAGATATTTAATGCCTCATAGATTCTAATCATACTAAGATATTTAATGCCTCATAGATTCTAATCATACTAAGATATTTAATGCCTCATAGATTCTAATCATACTAAGATATTTAATGCCTCATAGATTCTAATCATACTAAGATATTTAATGCCTCACAGATTCTAATCATACTAAGATATTTAATGCCTCACAGATTCTAATCATACTAAGATATTTAATGCCTCATAGATTCTAATATGTTTACACTATGTTTGCACCAGTTCTGGATTTTATGTAATATTTCGTGCCAATCTCGTTCCATCTCCATACATAAATAAAGCCTAGTGTCACCACGAGCTGACATTCGACTGAAATTAAATGAGCTTTCAGTTTTTTTTCTGAAGTCAACAACTTTTTTATACACGATCAAAATTGATAATATAACAAGTTAAAATATAATTCATATCGACTGTTCGTGTATTTTAGCCATTGCGTAAGTTTTACATCTGGTTAGGTAAGTTTTTCACACACACACACACACACACACACACACACACACACACACACACACACAGACAAAATAGCCAGTCTTGTCTTAGTACCTCGTGGCTGTCTCCAGGAAACGTAACCTGTCGCTTATCTCTTCGTCAGTAAGTTATCTGGAGAAATAGAGGGCTACCGATTTCCTACAAATTAACTGCATAACGGTAGGGAAAATCCATCTGTATAATTACGAGCTTAAGGAGGATTTCTGGAGCAACTGATTCCTCCAAACTGGCCCTGTTTCATGGCATATTTTGGTGGAATTAAGTCACTCCAAATCTATATTACAAAAGTATATGTATGCCCCGAAACAAGCTCCTTTTGATAAACTGTAGGTTAAGTTTCGTGGCAATATTATTTTGAAGGACTCATTTGTCTTCAATTTTCTGACTACATATCACAGGGTCCCTTAAGGGGGTGCGGGAATAGAGGAACAGGCTTGGGGGACTTGGGTGGGTGCCTGTCCCCTACTCCCACACCCCCTAAGGTGATCATCTCGTGTGGGCAAACTGAAGGGCTACTGATTCCTCCAAACTATGCCTGGAAACAAATTAGTACATAGATATACAAGTAGGGGATCTGTTGTTTAGTAGAGTTTGTAGGAACCAAATAACTCCCTTAAAAGAAGAAAATTCGAGGTGAAATGAGTCAGGGAGAAGGAAGGGACGAAAAGAAGAAGGAAGGGACGAAAAGAAGAAGGAAGGGACGATATGAAGAAGGAAGGGACGATATGAAGAAGGAAGGGACGAAAAGAAGAAGCAAGGGACGAAAAGAAGAAGCAAGGGACGAAAATAAGAAAGAAGGGACGAAAATAAGAAAGAAGGGACGAAAAGAAGAAGGAAGGGACGAAAAGATGGTGTGACGAGATAAAAATGTGAAGAAAATTTTATGAAGCAGAATGAAACAAGGCGAGACGAGATGGAAATAAAACAAGTTGAGGTACGAGAGAGAAACCTGATGAACGAGATAAGAGATAAGAAAAGAGTAATTGTAAGTGGCAGTACAACATTGCAAAAAAAAAAAAAAAAAAAAATCTATATACACGTTCATCATTCCACGGTAAATAAATTCAGGAAGTCTAATACATAACAGAAATAAAAACTAAAAAAAAAAGAAAAAAAAAAAACTAATCGTAGACAATTATAATTTTTTTAGTGCATGTTGTGGTTCTGTTGTTGCATTCAGACTAACTCCAAACAATTCTATTATATAAGAGAACAATATAATTACAGACACTAGAAGTGAAAATGTGTTGTATTTTTATCTTGTGCATGTCACGTCTTACTCCAGATGCTATAATATAATCGACTAAGGAAATCATTGGTAGTAGAAATAAGTGTTCACAGCAACCATCTGTCTCAGGATTTACACTGTCAGAGATGAGAAGATATATATTTATTTTTTTGTTCCTTTTTCAAATGTATCGTTACGTTCACAATTTCTCGAACACTTGGAAACATCTGGCATCTTTAACATGTACGAGTATAATTATAAATGATATAAACATACCTTATTATGTTGATGGTACTCATAAATAATGTATGAATGCAACGTGATATTATATAGGCTACGTCCACCCAACATACATCATGATAACATAAATAAAACATCATTATTTTTCATTCACAGATATTAAATACAATCAAATGCACTTCTCTGGGACCTCAAGAATAACATGTGTTCAGCAGTGTTTGGGAAATAGTGAACGCATCTTATCACTTTTTTTTTATATAATATTGTTGATGGTAAACATTCCCAGCTGACGCCATTACATTTTACAGCCACAATCAAATATCCACCAACACTTACCTTCCATCGTAGTAAATATCTTGGTAATAAAGAACTGCACGTGTATGATTTTGCAGGACAACATAATATTAACTGAGGGGGTTGAGTTGACGTAAGGTGTTGTTGTATGATTATATTTTGATATGATGCTAATTTATTTGCACGATGGAAGGGAAGTGTGGGTGAATATTTGATTGTGACTGTACATGTTTGTGCCGATGAGTAACATTTGACGACGGGGAGGCAAGCTTACTGTAGATCAATCATTGTTCGTCTTTAGTTTCCAGATGGGGAATTATACATTGGACATAATATTGTTTTCTTCCTAATTTTAGAAGTTATTTACAGATGCTGAACATTTTTTTTTTCTCCACCATTTACCACCCAAAATAATGTGCTATATATACTCAGCTAAGGATAATATCATGTTGACAGGAAATAAGAGGGTTACTAGCTTCTCCAAATTACATCATTAACAGATCCCCAATGAGGTCGTCCGTTTCCTGGGATATTTTGGAGGAATTAACAGATCTCCACTTCGCACACAAGGGGGTCAACGAAAAAAAAAAAAAAAAAAAAAAAAAAAAAAAAAAAAAAAAAAAAAGGGCATGTAATTTGGTGCATGCATGGGTGTGGGTGGGTGTTCCCGGACTGGCTGGCGGGTGGAGGAAGGGGTGGAGGGAAGGTTGGATGGGTGTGGAGGGAATGGGGAAGGGGCGGGTTGGAGGGAAGGGTAGAAGGGAAAGGCAGAAGAAATGGTGAAGGGAAAGATGAAAGGGGGGAGGGTTATTGGGAGGGAGGGGCAGAAGGAGGGGTGGAAGGGAGAGAAGGGTGGAAGGGAGGGGCAGAAGAAGGAGTGGAAGGGAGAGACAGAAGGAGGGGTGGAAGAAGAAAAGGGTACAGGGACGTGAGGTCGGTTTTGGTTGCTCTGATTTCTGGCGGGTTATGGATTACTCACGCCGGGGGATCAGCTTTCTCGGGCCAGTCAACAGCTGACAAAGGAAACCCACTGAACCCTGACCAAGCCAAGACTCCATACATAATAAAGAGAGAGAGAGAGAGAGAGAGAGAGAGAGAGAGAGAGAGAGAGAGAGAGAGAGAGAAAGAGAGAGAGAGAGAGAGGTGAATGATGCATGACGTTTCAGCTTGAGTGCCCAGCCTGAGTTGTTGGGGAAGGCGACCGTGAGTGGGATGGGTACCTGTGTGTGTGTGTGTATGTGTGTGTGTGGGATTGGTACCTGTGTGTGTGTGTATGTGTGGGATTGGTACCTGTGTGTGTGTGTATGTGTGGGATGGGTACCTGTGTGTGTGTGTGTGTGTGTATGTGTATGTGTGTGTGTGTGTATGTATAAAGAGAGATAATGTTAGAGTGGGTACAGGAACAAGAATTAAATTAGGTAAGACAATTTTGACCCGTGTTAATGTGGGCAATCATCTGAGTGTGAGTATAGGCTTACATATGAGTACCACAGAGACCTAAGTGATGAGTGTATAGATTGATTGAGTTGTAGAGGAGTGATGGAGAAAAGGGGTAGAAATTGGAAGAAAGAAAGGAGGGAATTCAGAAAGGGTACGTAGGGAGGGAAGGAAGGGATTGGAACTAGATCAAAGAGCAAGGAAGGAGGGAGGGAGGGAAGGAAGGGGTAACAGCTAGATCAAAGAAATGGGAGGGAAAAAGGGGGAGGAAGGGAAGGAGGGGGAGTGAGTGAAGGAGGGGGAGTGAGTGAAGGAGGGGAGGGGTAAACGAAGAGTTGGGCTGATCAAGGAGGGATGTGGAAGGTGGTTTGGGCGGGGCGGGCAGAAGTGAACACGAAAATCTGAGCTGGGTGGAGGGAGAGGGATGGGTGGTTATTTCAGGAGAGGTGGAGGGAGAGGAGGTGGAGGGAGAGGAGAGGAGAGGAGAGGAGAGGAGGAGGAGGAGAGAGAGGAGGAGGAGAGAAAGGAGGAGGAGAGAAAGGAGGAGGAGGAGAGAAAGGAGGAGGAGGAGAGAGAGGAGGAGGGAGAGAGAGAGAGGGCCATGCAAGTTAGGAAGGGATGAGGGAACAACACACGAACTGGTTTTTGCCCAGGTGAATACAGACCAGTGAATTGGGTGGGTACAGAGAACTGGGCCAACTTGAGTGATTAGCAGCATCAACATCAGGAACAGAGGTGGTGGGTTATAGGGAGGAGGATGGCAGACAAAACAAAACACTATACAAGTCAGGGTTGTGTGTGTGTGTGTGTGTGTGTGTGTGTGTGTGTGTCAATGTCTATAGAAGCTAGGGACACAAGTTGGACATCTTTCCCCCGTGTGATATAATCTAAGGCATTATGAGGTGTATGTTATTGACGCGAGGTTTTAAATCAATTACATTAATCTGATGCGGACAATTTGGAGGATAATAAGGTTTTATAAGGTAAGGTATATGATATAGCTAAGATATTATAAATCTGTAATAAGACGGGGAGCAGGAGAGAAGAGAATCGTCATGATATATACTCACTCGTCCTACTGTATATTCATAGTTTCATACCACTGGGGCGACACATACTTAGTAATTGGTTGTGCAAATAATTCACCACGAGTATAGTATATAAAAATGTCCACTCAAGGTTAGACTAAGAAACTGTCGTATCATTCTTCATTATATTACAAATAGACACGAAGCCACTTGCTGCTAAAAACACCATATCCTCAGAGGAAATAATTGTACCGATTGATAACGTTAATTTCTTCATTTCTTTTAACCATTTAATTTAACCTTCATCTAATAATATACTCAAACTAGTTCTCGTATAAAAATATCGAGTGGGTTCATTTTACCATCATATAATTACAAACTATTGCTATGATCATTACTACCTCGTAAAAGTCTGGCAACATTTGGTATCTGAGGTCTGTTTAATTAAAGGACCCTGTGATGTTGTCAGAAAATTGAAGATAAATGAGTCCTTCACATATTGCCACGTAACACCACCTATAGGTAAGGAGTTTGTTTCGTGGCATGGTCAGGAGGAATCAGAAGCCTCCAACTTTCATACACAATCACAGGGTCCTTAAATCCCTGAGAGGTAAAATGATCAACTGCTAATCACACTCCACTCTTCTAACCACGTGGCCACCTTCACCCTTACAGAAATGCCCGTGGAAGCAGGAGTAGGGAAATATTAATGTCAGACTTGTGTATATGTATGTGTGTGTGTGTGTGTGTGTGTGTGTGTGTGTGTGTGTGTGTGTGTGTGTGTGTGTGTGTGTGTGTGTGTGTGTGTGTGTGTGTGTGTGTGTGTGTGTGTGTGTGTGTGTGTGTGTGTGTGTGTGTGTGTGTGTGTGTGTGTGTGTGTGTATATATATATATATATATATGTGTGTGTGTGTGTATGTTATCTGCAATATGTAAAAAGTAATGGCACAAGAATCTGAGAGTTACACTAGACCACTCCAGCTTATATACACTCGCTGCTTTATCTATTATTCACAAGAGGCAAGTCATTTCAGTCAGTCACGAGTACAGTATGTTTGGTCTTCGTTATCTTGAAAGAAAACCAGAAGAAAGCAACATTGGGAACACCACGTTGATACGAAACTAAATATCCACACAGCACTGCATGGGGAACTTAGCTAATAGTCCTTTAAAAGAGGGTGGTAAAGTGTTGTGTTGGTAAATCTGGAGCAAATTATACCTCCAAACTATTTCCAAGCAACATACAGAACACCTTCATATTTTTGTTCATCTGGTCCTGTTTCCTGGCATACTTTGGAGGAATCAAGGCACTCCAATGTAACTAAAGTATACTATCCCTTAAGAGAGTTTAGGTTAATTCTACAATAAATATGATGAATGATAAAGAACAATGGTACTCTCACCATCTAACTAGCCTAAACTAACCTGGCTTAACCAAACGTAAACTATCCATTTTCTCACTCATTATATTTCTCAATGATACCCAAAGAAGGGTATTATGGTATGCTAAAATTTCCTCGGATTATCAACCCCAGTTCTAATAATTATGATGCCTCCTCTCCCTCACACCTGATATCTAAAGTTATAGTCTCACCCCATCAATGTAGGTTTCTCTCGTATACTATAATGTTCAACTAAACTCCCTCTAGTACTCACTTTGTCACTCAGTCCAGGTTCTTTCGTGTTTATAATTATCTTCTCCACCTGTAGGTCACCTGTACTCACCTGAAAAGATAAACACAGTATTAGGGTCACTTCTAAATGGATAAAAAAGAAAGTGTATGCAATATAACTTAATTATGAGGATTATCTGTCGGTCAAATTGCAAGGCTTTTGTCTCCTCTCAAACTGTGCTGCAAATCAGACAAGTTTAGTATGAAAGAAGGAGATATCTGCTGGTGGTGTTGGCAGCACACTAAGGGATTATTTTAGCCCCCCTTCGGACCAAAATCACTATCTTCCAATTTTCAGCTGTCATTCTTTCTCTCTTTTTTTTATGCTTGTTATTTATTTCACTTATATGTCTACTTCTCACAAGGTTTTCGAGGCATAACGTTGTCCTCTTTCTTCTTATTCAGTTTAAGTTTTATTTATTAAGTTTAAGTTTAAGTGTTTAAGTTTTATTAAGTTTATTGTTTAAGTTTAAGTTTAAGGGTTTAAGTTTATTGTTTAAGTTTAAGTGTTTGTGAATAATAGGTAGCCATCCAATTTGTCAACAAGCCAATAAACATCTCTTTAGCTTTCACAATCAATAGTTTTATCTTGGTGCAATAATAGTATACTGTGTTGGTCGCAAGGCAAAAAATAAACTAAAAATTGAAACTGAAAAAATGAAAATGAAAGGGGCCAACAGAGATATTCTTTTATAACGTGTGTAACAATGTACAGCACAGGACACTATTATATATATATATTTTTTTTTTATATATATATATTGTTTTTTTTTCACCTTTCATGACGCAACGTTACAGTACATACAGTCTAAAGTTCCATTCCTGTTGTAATAATCTCACGCCCCCAAAACTCAATGAAATGAAAAACAGACGAGTCAATGGATGAGTGAGCAACGAGGGATCAAAACCCATTCATCCGTCCCACATCATCCAACTTTATTTGTCATTCTTTTTTTATTATTTCTATTTTTTTTTTTTTTTTTTTTTTTTATTTTTTTTTTTTTTTGTTGGGTAAAGGTTTTATTTAGAGTGGCTGTCAAGAGGAACTGTGGACAGGCTGACTGATTGTAGGTAATCACACTGGCGTTCCGATGAAGTGGAAAATGTGTAAATATATGGGTTTGGAATATGACTGTCGAGGGGGGTGGGAGAGAGGGGGTACGGGTGAAGAGGGGGTACGGGTGAGGATAGGAGAGGGGGTACGGGTGAGGAGAGGAGAGGGGGTACGGGTGAGGAGAGCAGAGGGGGTACGGGTGAGGAGAGGGTTGGTGGCCTGGGTGAAGGTTGGGTTAGGTATACAGATGGGAGTTATAGTATGTTATTATTAATCATCGTAATCATTAAAACCAACCACATCTCCAGTTATGTAATTTAGTGAAGGGGTACTAACTAACTAACTAACTAACTAACTAACTAACTAACTAACTAACTAACTAACTAACATATTTTTCTTTTTGTAAATAATAATATATAATCAGAACATTTTACACCACTTACCAGGACAAGTATTAAAGTTATTTATCCATAATCTGGCCAGAGACTGTAGTGGCTTGGTTATATATATATCACCTGAGGGTTAAGTGATCAACCCAGCGTGTCATTATAATATAACACAAACGCCCGTAGTTTAAAAAAAATTGAATTCTCCAAACTACTCCAGGCAACAGATTCCCTATTAGAAATACTAAAGAGTTCTGTGGCCTGGATTATATTGGAGGATTCTTAGAGCTCCAGTATGGGCCCTTAAAATTTTTTAAACTACGGATCAAAGAGAAGAATTTCACCGTAACTTCACGTACGGACAGTGAAACCAACATGTGTACAGTCATATACACAAGTCCTGTATCAGACGAATATAATTTAAGGCATTGCTTTTCGAGGTAAGTTTCATTCGAAGGTGTTGCAGAAAACTTGCACGTGACTGGACACACATTGCACAGGTCAGATCAGACGTCCTATTACTATTGAAAAATACGAATACCTATAAAGAGACAAGGCAGAAATGAAGATGAGGGAGTGAAAGGAAGAGGAGGGAGTGAAAGGAAGATGAGGGAGTGAAAGGAAGATGAGTGAGTGAAAGGAAGAGGAGGGAGTGAAAGGAAGATGAGTGAATGAAAGGAAGATGAGAGAGTGAAAGGAAAATGAGTGAGTGAAAGGAACACGAGGGAGTGAAAGGAAGATGAGGGAGTGAAAGGAACACGAGTGAGTATGAAAATGTCAAACCAAGCGTAAAGAGTTTAAAAAATAAATGGGAGAAGGAAGAAGAGTCAAGAAAGGTGAATGGTAAAGAAAGAAAGAAGGGGGAGAGGTAAAGAAAAAAAGAAGGGGAGAGGTGAAGAAAGGTGAAAGGTGAAGAGGGCAGAGAAGAGAGGTGAAGAGGGCAGAGAAGAGAGGTGAAGAGGACAGAGATGAAGTGAAGAATGGAAGTGGACGAATATTAAGAGACAGAAATGGTGATAAAGACTTGAAAAGCGAGAATGAAAAAAGGACTGAGGCAACAGGCAACCATTAATTTTGTTCATTGGATCCCGTTTCCTGGCATAAGTTGGAGAAATTAGTTACTCCAGAATAACCAGCACTGAACTACTCCTTTAAAATTAATCTTATGTAGTGCCGTTCTGTCAGTTTTTTCATATTGACTGGACTTTCTCTGTATGCATATTTTATAACCACGATTTTCCCAGCAACACACACACACACACACACACACAATCCTGACGCACATCAACACATATTTTTACCCACACTCATAGGCGCACATACACAAAAGCACCCAGGCAAGCGAACACACACACACACACACACACACACACACACACACACAGGTACACACACAGTCACCCAACGAGTCAAGTCCACGCAAAAATCAAGAGTTTGCGTGACGCCTCCTCCTCTCCTGACCTTCTTTCTCCTCTTGTCTTCTCTCTCTTGTCTTCTCCTCTTGTCTTCTCTCTTGTCTTCTCTCTCTTGTCTTCTCTCTCTTGTCTTCTCTCTCTTGTCTTCTCTCTCTTGTCTGCTCACTCTCGTCTTCTCTCTTGTCTTCTCTCTTGTCTTCTCTCTTGTCTTCTCTCTGGGATTCCTTCACGTTTCATTCCTCCCTCACTAACACCCCCACTCCCACACACCCTCCCCCCCACTCCCCTCCCCCCACACTCCCACCCCCTATGTCTTACTTTTTACCTCTTCTCCAATTTGTTCTTTTTTTTCTTGTTTCTGCTTTCCTATACACCTATTAATTAATGGCCCATGTCTTTCTCTACCTCTTCATTTGTTTTTCTTATTTCTACTTTCCTTCACACATTTTATTTGCCCATGTCTCTCTCTCTCTCTCTCTCTCTCTCTCTCTCTCTCTCTCTCTCTCTCTCTCTACCTCTTCTCCCATTTTTTTTTTTCTTATTTCTGCTTTCTTTCACACCTTTTAATGTCTCTCTTTCCCCCCCTCTTTATTTTTTATCTTTCTCCTTTCCTTTGCACCTTTTTATTCATCTGTCTTTTCTACCTGAATTCGTTTATCACTCTCTTCTCTCTCCTTCCTTCATTCCTTCCTTCCTTCCTTGCAAATCTTTCTACTCAGTTTATTTCTCCTTTATTATAATTTTCCTCCTTTCCATCTTTCTCTTTTCTCTTACTTTACTCTCCTTTCCATCTTTCTCTTTTCTCTTACTTTACTCTCCTTTCCATCTTTCTCTTTTCTCTTACTTTACTCTCTTTTCCATCTTTATCTTTTCTCTTACTTTACTCTCCTTTCCATCTTTCTCTTTTCTCTTACTTTACTCTCCTTTCCATCTTTCTCTTTTCTCTTACTTTACTCTCCTTTCCATCTTTCTCTTTTCTTTTACTTTACTCTCCTTTCCATCTTTCTCTTTTATCTTACTTTACTCACCTTTTCATTTTTTTACTTCTGTATCTCTCCTTGTCGTTCCCTCATCCTTCTCTCTCATACCTCATCTTCTCAATACAACAATTCTCTAACATCATTCACTCTTCCCTTTATTCCCTCATTCTCTTCTGTCATTCCTCACTGTCCTCTTTCCTCCTCCCTCTCTATTACTCCATACCATTCATTCATC
Source organism: Petrolisthes manimaculis (assembly GCA_034508575.1). Lineage (NCBI taxonomy): Eukaryota > Metazoa > Arthropoda > Malacostraca > Decapoda > Porcellanidae > Petrolisthes > Petrolisthes manimaculis. The sequence goes on along the minus strand of JAWZYT010003888.1, from coordinate 13,247 downwards.
ATCAATATCTCTTATACTCCACTCCACAACACTCCAAAACACTCCACAACACTCCCAAACTCTCTACTCCTTTCTCAAGAAGTGAAATTATTACGCTTCCACTGTAGCTGACACACACAAACAAGATATCCACACCCCCTACCCGCAGCCTCGGAAGCTTGGTGTAAATAGAGAGGATATTAAACCTCACGTCACTTGGCTGTCTCCTCCTCACATCATCTCTGTTGTAATCATAATACCCTCACACTTTCCCCCCACAAATTTCCTCTCTTACCCACAAAGAAACTCCTTATATATTTTCATTTTCTATGCTACACGTCTAATAAATAAACTATTAATCGTTATACTGTCTTCAGGGTTATAACTCCATTCTACTCCATTAAGTGTAATATATTTTCATACATTAATTAATATATTCCTTTTACTTATAGTTTCTAAATTCTTCCAACTTCCTCTTCCGTTGGTATGATTTTGTATCCCAAATTTGTATATAACTGAGGATAAATATAATGTTTCATCATTATCACTCATAATTATTATAAGTCCCGGTATTAAAAACTTTATAGAAAAATATATTAACAACTTACCAGTCCTTTTTTTACTAACACTCTTTAAGATCACCAACCAATTTCCATCTATTTAAAAAAAATACTGTTTATATTTGTGTTTTTTTCAATCTTTATATTCCATCCGTTTTCTATATATATCCGAAGCTTTTTCTATTTCACATCAATTTCATTTCATTTCATATTTACCAGAGCAATACAAATGTGTGTGTGTGTTTTAGAGGGGACTTTGGAGATCTACGGAGACCCCAATTCATCTTCAACTGATTTACTTCCTACATGGTCGAATTGGCATCAACTTGTGTCGGTAAACATCAACAATGCTCTCGGATTTTTTTTGTAGTATACTAAAAAAGTTTGGAGGATTACGTAGACTCCTTTAGCCCAACATTATCACAAGTTCATTAATTAAGGAGCTATGTTAATAATTTATAGACGAATAATTATCACTGCAAGGGCTACTGATTGCTCCAAACTATGCCATGCAACACACACACTATACCCGAGTACAGAAATGAGTGATCTGTTTCGTAGGATTGTCTGGAGGAATATAATTATTTATGTAGTCCTTCAATCCACGCTCTAGAGATTCCCCCCCCCCGTCGTCCCATCCTCCCACGCCCCCTCCCCCCCCTTCCCCACGCCCCCTCCTCCCCCCCCCGTTTTTAATTACCCTCGGCGCCCTCAACAATTTCTCCCGATCGACTTTATATTTTCTATTTTTATGCGATGGTAATGTTGTGTTCAGTGAGGCGTGACTCCCACTGTTTACATCTTGACTGGCTCCCCCCTCCCCCCTTAAACCCCTACTCCTCCTCCCCCTCCCCCTCCCCTTCATCCCCTACTCTTACTCCTACCCTGACTGGCTCCCTCCCTCCCTCCCCTCTCATCCCCTACTACTCCTCCCCTGACTGCTGACCGGCCATCTCGTCCCCTTAACTTTTTTATTTTTAATCTCTCCCTCTCTCCCTCTCTCTCTCTCTCTCTTTCTTTCTCCCTCTTTCTCTCCCTCTCTCTCCCTCTCTCTCTCTCTCTCTCTCTCTCCCTCATTTTCTTTTATATACTATTCATTGGATGTTTTTAGTGTGTTGTGTACCCGAGAGCGACGTGGCTGGTTGCGTCCTGTTGCACCTCCTCTGGTGGCTGACGGAGCGAGGTGTTTGCCCAGTTCCCGTCAGTTCCCAAAGCAACGTATCACCACAAGCCATGGAGAACCAAGAATGGAACCCCGCCCAAAACACATGGACCACTGCCACGTCACATAGAGGCTACGAATACGGAGAACTACTGCGTCTCATAGAGGGTACGATTACGGAGAACTGGTGCGTCTTATGAAGGGTTCGAATGTGGAGAACTGCTGAGTCACATAGAGGGTACGAATACGGAGATCTACAGTAGTGCGTGGTATTGCCCGGGTGGGTAATTTCCAAGCATACTTTGGAGGAATCAAGGCACTCCAATGTACCAAAAAAGAATTACCACCTTAATTAACCCGTAGTATAATATCAGTGTAAAGCAAAGTGCTGCCACCTACCGCCACTAAACTTCCCCAAATACTACTACTACTAATACTCATTCACCATTAACAGTTTAACTTAGTAATATATTAATTCACATCGGGTGGTGGTGGTGGTGGATGGTATATTAAATTCCCGGCAATAGCAATATCATTAATTATATCCTATCAGCGCGGATACTTTTAATTTAGTCCTCATTAAAGTTGGTGATTATTAGTTCTATCAATACTAAAGGCTTATACTCATTAAGGGATACATTTTAAGAGATTTGGAGCGCCTCGATTCCTCCAAAGTATGCCAGGAAACAGACCCAGATGAAGAAAAAGTAATGGTATCTTGTTGCCTGGAATAGTTTGGAGGAATCATTTGCTCCAGATTTACCACCCAAAAAAGTTATATGTACCCCCCTTAAGGGCCCTGTGATCGTGTATGAAAAATTGGAGGCTTCTGATTCCTCCTGACTATGCCACGAAACAAGCTCCTTCCATATACTGTAAGTGTGTGTGTTTCGTGGCAATGTTTGAAGGACTCAATAACCTCCCATTTTCTGACTACATCACAGGGTCCCTTAAGAGGCTCATAATGATGTAGCTGGCAAAGATGATGGCTCCTGAGTACTTCACAAAACACCAGGAAACACAACTTCAGTAAAGGATTAGTTGTTGTTGTTGTTGTTTTCTGGGACATTATAGGACAATCTGGAGTCTTCATAGTATATCAATCAACTAACACCTTCCTTCATATAAATTATGAACTGCTGTTAATATCACGAACTTGCTGTCCTAAAGTTAACGAGATAGATATACCCCAGGCCCATAAGTAGTAAATTTATTGGCCTGGGATATACCTACATCTTTGATTGCAGTTTGATTTGCAACACACACACACACACACAGGCACCCACCAGCATCACCAGGCAGGGCAGGGTAGGGTAGGTCAGGGTAGGGTAGGTCAGGGTAAGGTAGGGTAAGGTAGGGTAGGGGAGGGTAGGGCAGGGTAAGGGAGATGAGAGCACCAGCTGTGGCGTCACACTGGGTTGGGTGAACCTGTGAGGAGGCTTTGTTTTGGTCAGCATGTATACACTGCTAATGACGACAGGAGGGCAGGGAAGGAAGGTAGGGTAGGGGAAGGAAGGATGGCAGGGCAGGGGAAGGATGGCAGGGCAGGGGAAGGATGACAGGGCAGGGCAGAGGAAGGATGGCAGGGAAGGGGAAGGAAGGATGGCAGAGCAGGGGAAGGAAGGAAGGATGGCAGGGCTGGGCAGGGGAAGGATGGCAGAGCTTCTCGTTATTTCTCCATCTACGGTCACCACTTCCACACCTTCCATCCTATACACTTTCTGTCTTTAACTCTATCTTATCTTTACTTCTCCCTCCATCATATACCTATCTATCAATTTATCTATCTATCTATCTATCTATCTATCTATCTATCTATCTATCTATCTATCTATCTATCTATCTATCTATCTATCTATCTACCTATCTATCTATCTATTTATCCATCTATCTGTCCAATTATCTATTTATTTATCCATTTATCGACTTATCTACATATTTATTTATCCACCTATCTATCTTCATTTCTCCATTGTCTTCACCCAGCATCACACCAGGCCAGGAGAGTAGAGAGAAGGTCTTGGAGCGGATGTTTGTATAGTGTAGGGTAAGCAATGTCACCGCCTCCCATCCCACTTTTGTGCTCTGTGTGTGTGTGTGTGTGTGTGTTGACCCATGGAGGATTCACACCCGTAGTTTTAAAACATTTGAGGGCCCTTACTGGAGCTCTATGAACCCTCCAAATAATCCAGGCCACACAACGCTTCAGTGTTTCGAATAGGGAATCTGTTGCCTGGAGTAGGTTGGAGGGTTCATAGAGCTCCAGTAAGGGCCCTCAATTTTTTTTAAACTACGGGTGTCACTCTCGTCTGCCCGGCTGTCACTCAACTCAACTCCCCCTTCCCCTTCCCCTGTCCCGTCCCCGTCAACGCTATTCTTAACACGGGTCTTTGTGTACATTAATGCTTGACTGTATACACATATACTGATGGAAACCTATACACACCGAGCCAGTGAATACATTTACCTCGGCACTTTATAATAGAGTGCACATTGATGATGCTTGCAACACACCACGACACTTGGTTTATTATACCAGACATTTTTTCCCACTACGTTACAGTAAGAAAAGGAGAAGTGTAAATAAACAAGGCCATTAGGATATCTTTAACCACATGTCGAGCTGAATAGAGAGAGGAAATTAGGTCGTATTTACTACACACACCTGCTGCTGTCATGCACCTCTTGCACCTTTTTATTAAGGGGTCATTTGCTGTGGGCGAATTGGAGGACAACTAATTCCTCCAAACTACAGATATGCTACAAAACGGACCTATTACTCGTACTCTGAGATATCGGTATCTATGTTATTCTTGGCACAAATTATAGGAATCGGTATCTAATTCTCCAACTCGGATATGTATAGCAGACGAACTCCTTTAGAGGATAATCTGTTGCCAGTCAATTCAAGGACTAATGATTCCCCTAAAGGAAACAATGTCAAGAAATAGACGTGAACCCCAGCACAGAACAAGAGTAGGAGAGAGAGAGAGAGAGAGAGAGAGAGAGAGAGAGAGAGAGAGAGAGAGAGAGATCTGTTTGGTGGCATTGTGTGGAGGAAATAATTGGAGAGTAACAGATTCCCCAAACTAGGCCAGGAAACAGACGAGTACCAAAGTAGATTTAGTAGATCTAGTAGGCATATATGGTGGTGGTGACAGTTATGGTAGTAGTAGTGGTAGTGATAGTGGTAATGGTGATGAATGGAAGTTGTGATGGTGATAATAGTGGAAGTGGTAATAATATCAAGTGGTGGACTGTAGTAGTGATGATGGACAGTTGTAGTGAGAGTGATAGTAGCGGTAGTGGCAATGATAGCAGCTAGTGATGAATAATATTGGTAATCATGATAGTGATAGTGGTAAAAGTAGTGGTAGTGACACTAGTCGTCATATTAGTGGTAGTGTCAGTAATTGTGGTAATATGTGTGGGGTAGAAGGTATATGAAGCGAGGTACATGAGGTGTGTGGGAGGGGATTGTGAGGTGAGAGTGGGAGTGTGTGGTGTGAGGGTACGTGAAGTGAGGTAGGTATGCTAGGCTTGTGGGAGAGGTGTGTGTGTAGGGTGGGTGGGAGAGGTATGTGTGTAGGGTGGGTGGGTGGGAGAGGTATGTGTTTAGAGTGGGTGGGTGGGTAGGAGTGGTATATGTGTAGGGTGGGTGGGGGATGGGGGTGTTATGCATGGGGGGGGGGGGGGTGTTATGCATGGGGGGGGTGTTTGAAAAGGTCAACAATATGAAGGGAAATATTATCATATATACTGTATGTGTATAAAAAAGTGCCAAAAAAAACATGTACCACGGAAAGAGAGGCACACACACACACACACACACACACACACACACACACACACACACACACACACACACATACATGCAGAGGGGGAGGGAAAGCGGAGAGAGACAGACATAACATGATAAACTGATAAATGGATGCGATTGAATAACAGATACAGGGAGAGATGGACAGATTCACGCCACGCCAGGTTAAAAAAAAAAAGTTGACGATGAAGAAAACATACATACACATACATACACATACACACACACACATACATACAAAATAACACACGAATGAGAAAATACGAGGAAAACAGACCTTGGGAAAAATATGATGTGTCAAAAAATAATGAAAATAAAAAAAAATAAAAAAAAAATAAAAAAAATAGAGGAATATAAAAAGAGATCATTCAGAGTCCGTCCAAACACGTGTAATGAATATAAAATGTGTGAAAAATTAAACGCAGCATTTTTGGGGCCAAAGTTGAAAATATGTGTATGTGAAAAATAATTTAATGGCCTCTGTAAAAAAAGCACAATATATAAGCTTTCTTTTTTATATACTGATGGTGCAGTGAGAAAATTCAGACACGATCAATGTGTGATGGATGGAAAAATGAAAGAGAGAGAGAGAGAGAAAGAGAAAGAGAGAGAGAGAGAGAAAGAGAGAAAGAGAGAGAGAGAGAGAGAGAGAGAGAGAGAGAGAGAGAGAGAGAGAGAGAATAGTACTGTATATGGAAAAAGAATTACCAAATGTGGTTCTAACTGATATGCCCCTATTATACTCAAGGCCCTATCCTGTGTGTGTGTGGTGTAGTGTGGTGTGGTGTGGTGTGATGTGATGTGGTGTGATGTGGTGTGATGTGGTTGTATGTGGTGTGATGTGGTTGTATGTGGTGTGATGTGATGTGGTTTATGTGGTGTGGTGTGGTGTGATGTGATGTGGTTGTATGTGGTCGTGGTGGCAGCAGGGGAAGGTGAAACTAAATAAGTGATTAATAATTGCTGATGATGATGATGATAATTTTGATACCGACTATGACGAGAAAAAAAATAGAAAAGAAAAAGGAGAAGGAAGAAAATGTGACAGATGCATACAAGACATTAACTCATAAAAGACAGATGAAATGAGATTATAAATTAGAGAAAAAAAGGGAGGAAATATATTTTTTTTAAATATATATAATTTCGTGTAAATAATAAAAAAAAGGACCAAAAATACGGGACGCAGTAAAAAATATAAACGTATAGACAAGGCAATGAGAAATAAAAGAGTTAACAGTCAGTTGAATGAGGAGGAGTAGAAGGAGACACGAAGGAATGAAGGGAAGAGAGAAATGGGAGAGAGAGAATGAAGGGGAGAGAGGGAGAAATGGAAGAGAGGGACCGGACCACCAAGGACAAAAAATAACATAATAAACTTTATGTATACTCGTGCATATGTATTATTTATCACTGGGAACCCCCATAGAGAAGAGAAGAGACTGTCTGTGTGTGTGTGTGTGTGTGTGTGTGTGTGTGTGTGTGTGTGTGTGTGTGTGTGTGTGTGTGTGTGTGTGTGTGTGTGTGTGTGTGTGTGTGTGTGTGTGTGTGTGTGTGTGTGTGTGTGTGTGTGTGTGTGTGTGTGTGTGTGTGTGTGTGTGTGTGTGTGTGTGTGTGTGTAGGCGTGTGTGTGTGTGTGTGTGTAGGTTATCTTTGTAGGCGTGTGTGTGTGTTTTTTTTTTGTGTGTGTGTATAGATAATCTTTGTGTGCGTGTGTGTAGGTTATCTTTGTAGGTGTGTGTGTGTGTGTGTGTAATACCGCACAACAGCTCAATTAAATCAAGGGCTCCTTTTCATGTGCACTGATTCCTCCCAACCATCTAACTAACTATACCAGAAACCAAACAGGACTACACTACAATACCTCAAGATTCACACAGCACATAGAAGAAGATCAGTTTCGTAGCACAGACTGAGTGAATTAAGTAAGTAGTATCGGGGTAACCTTTCATTTCACCCCCAGCAGCAAGTCCCCCTAAAACCCCTACTAAACATCTGACAGCCAGACATTAACATCACACAACTCAGTATACCCACCTCAGTGTTTACAGTCACTACCAAAATGACTCGACTCGTCCACAGTCCTTGCCAATAATTATTTATCAACTGGTATTTATTTAGCTTCTCCTCTCGTCTTTTTTTTTTCTTCTGCTTGTCGTTTATCCTTCTATTATCTATATTTTATCTGTCATCTATTTTCTATGTCATCTATTTTCTATTTGTCACCTTTCTTTTATTTGTCACCATTCTTTTATCTATCACTTATCTTGTATCTGTCACCTTTCTTTTATTTGTCACTATTCTTTTATTTGTCACCTTTCTTTTATTTATCACGTGCCTTCTATTTGCAACCTATCTTCTATCTGTCATCTATCTTCTATTTCTCACCTTTCTTTCATTTGTCATCATTTTTCTCATTGCTTTCCTCTTTACTGTGATCAATGTATGTACAGTAGGATAATACCAACCTGAGGCGTAATCAGAGACATACACACAATTCTGGCTCCAAATGTATAGTTTGTGACTGTATAAAACTCCTAAGAAAAGCACTTCACGACCATAAGCAAAGAGAGAGAATAACAGCATAGAATATTATGAAAAAAAAAATACGAAGGATTAATTGATGGAGAGGAAACTTAATCATGGGCTCAGGAATTTTCGGACTCTCTCCAGTATTCGCTCAGGGTCAATTAAGGGGGTAACACACTTTTGGTATATTGGAGTGCCTTGATTCCTCCAAAGTATGCCAAGAAATAGGACCAGAATAACAAAAATAATGGTGTTCTGTTGCTGAAAATTGTTTGGAGGAATCATTTGCTCCAGAATCACCAAACTCTCCAAAAGTCATCCATTCTTCCCATAAAATGTCCTCTTGTTTCAAATAGTCAATCACCTTCTCTCAATATTAAGCTTCCCACAGTCACTCTACAATTTTACATCATTTCCTTCTATTCAAAGTCACCTCCAACACTTGAGTAGTCCTTCCTTCCCCCCCTCCCTCCCTCCCCCCTTCCTTAGCCCCTCCTCTGCCCCGGGGGTCCCAGCTTGTAGCATGTCCACGGCCGGTCACAACTCAGACCATTATAGCGGTAAAATATATATCGGTGGGTAATTTAATAATCCGAGAGGCTCTTAATGAAGGTGTTACTTTGGGTGGCTGTCAGATGGAGTGGTGGTGGTGGTGGTGGAAGGGGGTGAGGAGGAAGGGAAGGGAGTGCATGGAAGGAGGTAGGTAGAGTTTTGTGTCTGTGTGTGTGTGGGGGAGGGGTTTGTTGGTAAGTAAGGTGGAGGGAGGGAGGTAGTGTGTGAGTGGAGGGAGCAAACATGTGGAGGGAGGGAAATAATCAAGCTGTGTGTAAGGTGAGAGGGAAAGTGGAGGGAGAGAAGGAAAGTGGAGGGAGATAAGGAAAGTGGAGGACAGAAGGAAAGTGAAGGGGAAAGGAAAAGTGGGAAAGTGTACAGGAAGGTTAAAAGAAGTTGAATAAATATATGAACAAATGGAACAACATGTATTATTATAAGAGAGAGGAGGGATGACTGGCTGAAGGATAAGAGATAAATATATACATAGGAAAGGTGATCAGAGTACGTGCTTAAAGAAATATAAAGTTGGTGTAGCAATAAACAGATGTGATGTTGTAATGACCAATAAGAGTTTGTCACCGTGCAAATTCATAAAAGACACTATTACGAAATGCGTCAATATCGATGCATTATGTTCATTTGTCTATGGTTTTAAAAAGTGTTATATTTCCATCTTCTGTTTAAGGGGAGGGTATAGTGCTGACATTTTTGGAGATAATGATTCCTCCAAACTATTCCAGGCAACAGGATACCCATATTTTTATTCCTCCTCCTCCTCCTCCTCCTCCTCCTTTCTTCTCCTTCCATGTCTAAATCTGACCCCTTCCATACCTTATAACTCCCAGCCCCCTCCTCCTTCCCTCAATGGTCCACCCCTGCACCCCCTTTCCTCTCTTGATTCCTCCCCTACCCTCCATTCCGATATGCCCCCCTCCTCTTCCTCTTCCCACACTTCACCATGGGGGTCCCGGCGGTACCTTTGTATCCGCCCCCTCCCCTCTCCCCGGGGCCCATGTTATTGCACAATTAGGCTCTTAATTCGTCCATTGGGGCCGCTTCACCTGGCGGGCGGACACGCGAACCAATACCGCAATAAAATGGCTAGATAATCGAGTTGTGGTGGGCAGAGACTACAGGAGCTGGAGGGACGGCTACTTGGACATGGGGAAGGAGGTGGCAGGGACGGGGAAGGAAGTAGTGATTGGGAAGAACATTGTGGGAGGATAGGTATAGTAGTGATAGGGAAAAAAGTTGTGGGAGGGAAAGAGGAGATGATCGTGGGAGAAGAGATGATCGCAGGGTGGGAGGAGATCGTGGGAGGGGAGATGGTGTGTTGTGAGGGGAAGAGGTGAGTTGGAAGGAAAGGAGTCCAGCCCTGGGAGGTGACGGAAAGGTGAAGAAATGGAGGTGAACTGAGAGGTGGTGGAAGGGAAGTGGTGGCCTGGTGGGTGATGATTCTGGCAGGGCTAAGAGGTGGTAGTGGAGGAGAAAGAGAGAAAACTCCTGGAAGGCTGTGTGTGGAAGATGGGAAGAGAGAAATATTGGATAGTTGGACACGCAAGCAAGGATGATAAGGAACAACAAGCAAAGATGATAGGACACAGGGATGACTGGAGAATATAACTGGAAGGTAAGACATGAAAACAAGGATGATAAGGAACAGCAAGCAAAGATGGTATAGAATAGGCAAACAAAATAGACAAGAGAAGTAAGATGGTAGGAAATGTAAGCTGGTGTGATGGAAGAGAAATACCGGAGGATAGAACAAGCAGAGAGGAAAGTTAGGAAAAGAGGGAGAGCAATTTAATGGTAGATAATATGGCAGGTAAAGATGGAAAAGAAGGCAGACAGGCAGTGAAGGGTGGTGGGAAGGCAGGCAGGCTGGGAAGGGTGGTGGCAGGGCAGATAGACAAGGGTGGGTGGGCAGGGCAGCCATGGGTGATTTACGAGGTCAGGGCAGAATAGATTGAAGAGGCGGAACAGGGAGGATCAGGGTGAAAGGCCAGAAGAGGAAAGAATAGAGAAGGGAAGAACGAGTGAGGCAGGACACGATGGAAGGGAGGGGAGGGTAGGTTGGGCAAGGCAGGGATGTCAGAGTAAAGGTAGGGAAGGGAAGGAAAGAAGGGTACTGGATGTGAAGGAAAGAAGGGCACTGGATGGTAAGAAAAGAAAGGTTCAGGAAGGAAAGGAAAGAAGGACTAAAAGGGAAAGGGAATTCGAGAGTAAATCTGACAGTGCAAGACAACTAAGGCAAGGCAGGGTAAGGCAGGACAGGATAGATTAAGACAGGGAAGGACAGGGAAGGACAAGATAGGGCAGGACAAGGCAGGAAAGATCAGGACAGGATAGATTAACGTAGGGCAGGAGGAGGCAGGGCAGGGCAAACCAAGGCAGGAAAGATCAGGACAGGATAGATTAACGTAGGGCAGGACGAGGCAAGACAGGGCAGGGCAAGGGGTGGTAGTGGTGGTAGTAGTGGTGGTGGTGGTGTGGTGGCAGGTTTACAGCGCGGCGTGCAGCGTGGTACAGGGGCGTCCCACACTACTCCACCCCGCCCTCACCCTCCGATTTACTGCCCCCACACCACCTCCTTATCTACTCAACATTTTTTTCTCAGCGGTGGGAGGTGGAGTGTGTGTGTGTGTGTGTGTGTGTGTGTGTGTGTGTGTGTGTGTGTGTGTGTGTGTGTGTGTGTGTGTGTGTGTGTGTGTGTGTGTGTGTGTGTGTGTGTGTGTGTGTGTGTGTGTGTGTGTGTGTGTGTGTGTGTGTGTGTGTGTGTGTGTGTGTGTGTGTGTGTGTGTGTGTGTGTGTGAGGGAGAGTGTGTGTGCGTGTGTGTGTGTGTGTGTTTATGTGAGGGAGAGAGAAGCTAAGATAGATTGATAGAAATATATAAAGCTAAACATATACTATATAAAAATAGATGCAGATATACACAGAAACAGAATTTTAGTTTGTTGGTAGAGATAGACTACGTAACAAAATTGAAATGAGGTTGTTAATAAGGAGAATAATGGAGAATGGGGATTTTTGGAGTGCTGAAATTGGAGTTTTGTCCTCAGAGGGAAGGAATGGATGGAGTGGATGGTGGAGTGGAGGAATGGAGTTAAACTATAGATGATATGGATTGGAGAAGGAATAAGGTACAGTTGGACACATGAATGGGTGGTACAGCCCAGGTGATACATATATGTCCGATTTGAGTAACCAGTGTCTATTATCAGGTACTTGCTTTTTATTACCATCCTCAATACTGACTTCTGCCCCTGATGGCGTCTCCTATTTGGCACTAAGGAACTTGATAATGGAAGAAATTGACCATCTTTTACTTGGGCTGTATCACCCATTCATGTGTCCAACTGTACAATATGGGGATCTTAGGTTGAATGAAATGGGGGGGGGGGTCACATGCATAGTAAACAAAATTGGAATGGAAAAAATTTGGAAAATGTCGTAGAAGGGTGAAAATTGGTGGAAAAATCGTGAATAAAAGGAAGGCATGTGTGACTGTATGGGTGACAGCTGAAGGAAAATAAATGGGGATGTGATCAAGTAGAAATGTGACTTTTATAGGTTTGTGGAAATGGTGGTCAAGTGAAGGGAATGGGGACAGGAATTGGAGTAAAGAAATTGGGATGTGAAATTGAGTAAAGAAAATGTGGATGTAAATTAATTCGAGTAAAGAAAAATGAAGATAGGCGGATGGAGTGAATAAATTGGGATGTAAAATTGAGTAAAGAAAAATGAAGATAGGTGGATTGAGTGAATAAATTGGAATGTGGGAGGCAGAGTTAAGAAAATAGGTTGAAAGAGAATAGTGTAGAAATAGGAGAATGGGTGGGGGGGTGTGGGGGGGGGGGTCGAACTTGAATTTTGGCGTGAGTCAGCCAGGTGTGAAGGAGAAAGAGATACACGCTCCATCCCCCCAACCCCCCCATGCTGCTGCTCCTCCTCCTCTTCCTCTTCTTCTTCTATTCCTTCTTATTCTCATCCTCCTCCTCATAAGCTTCTATTCCTCCTCCTCCTCCTGTTTCTATTCCTCCTCCTCCTCTGCTTCTATTCCTTCTTCTCCTTCAAATCCTCTTGATCCAAACCCCACCCCCATGCTCCTCTTCCTCCTCCTCCTCCTCCTCCTCCTCCTCCTCCTCCTCCTCTTCTTCCCCCTCCTCCTCCTCCTGCTATTCCTTCTTCTCCACCTCCTGCTTCACAATTCTTCTGACACTGACACCTTACACTCCTTTTATCTTTTAGAGTGTCATTTCCTTCTCTGGTGTCGTGCTGTCTGCTAATCTAGTCACATGACGAGATAATCTGATATATTATAGAACTGTTTAGGTGACATTTAAAAAGGATATTTGCATGTACAGCCAACACCGTAAATCCTCATTGCCTTATACGAGTTTGTGAAGTTTTAATGGCATATACTGATGAAAAGAAGGTGTATAACAATTTATATATCACGAATTATTACCTCTTGTTTTAATGATACCTGTCTCAGAATACAAAGGTGAGACGTCCTATTAACTCATAGTGCAACGTGGGGGATGGAAGGTAATTTTATGCTTCCGACTGTACACATGGAACAGCAGACAACCTCCTCCCCTCATTACCAAGATCAATGTGATATACTGTAGTGTGCTTAAG